>OY776285.1:18214925-18378086 GCA_963675345.1 Trididemnum clinides | reverse complement strand
AAAATTGAACTATTTTAAACAGATAGCCTCGTTTTTTCGACCATTTATTTTTAAAAGTTGATGTTTTGCGTTCCTTAGTAACCAGGGAGCTTCCTTAGAAAACGGTAGATGTTGTTACCAATTTGACATATAACCTGTAAATTCAATGTAGTTACTAAGGTTATGGAATTGTCTAAATAGACAGTGTGCGCTTCACGCACAGGCGAACGCATTACCAGACTTTCTTTTGTATTATTTCTAGCTGGTAGGGCCCTCATCAGTAACGTTGAGGTTAAAAATATCCGTTCAGCCGGCTTCACCCAATTAGTGGTTGTGAAATTAGCAATATAAACTACTGTATATGTTTTTGACTTAGCTAATTCTTATTTTCAAAATACGAGAAAAAATTTTTCGGTTGGCCCATAGCTGCTGTTTTGTCCTCCTTGGCAAAGTCTTACTTGCTCTATTTGCAGCAAGGTTATACTTTGGGACTGGACTTGCTTGCAATTGAAAAAGAATGTAATTTGACAAACTGTTGTCCATTCATTGCAATGAGCGCATGAAAGCATAAATTCAAAGTTGTGGCGTGGCGCTGAAGCAAGTGATTTGTTTTTACAGATGAAAGCTATCATTTAACTAGGCCCACTACCAGGGCCGGATTTAGACCATGAGAGGCCCTAGGCTATTTCATTTTTGAGGCCCCTCCCGATTTTTGACCTCAGAATTTCTCTGTAAACAACATAACATGCCATTGCTTAATGTTAAAAATATGAGTCCATTAAACTGTTTGTTCTTTTCATTCTTCCCATTCATTGGGTGCAAAGTTTTAATTAAAAAATGAAAATTTAGTTAAGACAGTTTTGCTTTTAATTTTTTTTTATCAAATAGCCGTTACAATAGTTTTAAAGTTTATTTACGAGGACATAAGAAATAGTTACAACCATCAAATAGAGTAAGACTAGGTTAAGAATTTGTTTTAGCTTTTGTCAAAGCAAAATCATGCAAAAATTCACCAAAATATATCTATTTAGGTTTGTCACTCTCGATGCATAGAATGCTCAGTGCAGACAATTTTTCTTGAGACATTGTGCATCTCAGTTCATTTTGATGCTTTTGAGCCTTGAGAAAGCGGGGTGTATCCATAAATTTCCCAGAGGGGGGCCGCAATTTAAAACTTAGACAGTTGAAACTTTTTTGCTTGTATCAGCTTGTGCAGGGCTTTGTCTTCCAACCTGAGCGTTTCGCTACATTTCATCATTAAATACTTTGATTTTCCTTACATTAGTGTACCTAGGCCTTCGTAATAAATCTGTACAGAGGCACTATATGATAACTCCCCACAAACATATGAAAAAGGAATTGAATGATGAGCTATATGCCTAGAATTTTCGAGGTATTGCATTCGAGATGAAGGACTGTAGGCAGTAGCTGCAGGTCTACTTGACGAGCATTCTGAAAAGAATACCACGAATCAGGATGCAAAAAATCAGGCACTTGCTCCGTCAGCTTTTTTGAAAAAAATTAGCGTAGTAGATTGTCGTTTTGCCATAGCACGGCAGCGAGAGCATTCACACAAAACTCTTTTAGTCCCATACTCTTTTAATACTATAGTAAGAGTGGTCACCAACGTCACTATTAACTTAAAAGCACATTATTCTTGTGCGAAGGAATTATATTGTCTTACATTACACCAATACGGTACGTTAACCTTATTCAAATACTGTTTTATTCACACTTACTCAATTACGAAAAAAATAGTGAGCTAAAACTGCTAAGCTACACCTACAATTTTACGTTTTGGTGACCTTTCATTACGCTTGTGCTTTTGGTTTAGTCAACTATAGGCTGCTAAAGCAACACTATCTTCAGATTGAAGTTTGTATATGAATTATGATGTAGCATATGTATGAACTTGTGTATGAAACCGGGTTGTGTAGGCACAGCCAAAATCGCCTGACTTCAATTCCGCCCTTTACAAAAAATAGTTAACCAAACAGCCTACAAAAATACAGGGTGTCCAAAAAGTTGTGGGCAGTAGAAAATATTTTTAATAATGGCTGTTTTTGTGACGCAATATTTAGGTGCTAATATGAAAACAAGTTAGTCATTATAACAGCAACTAGTCCTTTATTAAATATCCAAATCAATACCCAAGGTTAGAGTTATACGTATGTAATTGAAAACACTACACGTCAGTATAAAATAATAAAACCGCTACAGCTATTTCTCCAAGCGGCTTATCAGGTGGCAACTGGCTACAACCTTATTATTATCTTTATTTAGTCAAGAACAAAAATATTTTGTGTATGCACTTCGACGCTCGTCGTTGTCGTCGTTTGGTCAGGCACCCAAACTCAATCCGGGCCAGCACAAATCAAAGCCAGGGCCGAGGGTCTATCTTTTACCACCATGGGATGCTGCTCTGCCCAGATTAGATGCTGAGTGGTGGTGTTAAGCCAACATCGAGATGCGTCATCCAAAACCTGCAGACCTCGTGTTCCTCCTGGTACATGATGTATGAGACATGAAGATATGACGTGATCTGCAGTTTGCTCAGTGGCGCCACATTCGCAATTCGGTGATGGAGTGAGACCCCATTTGTACATGGACGAGTGAAAACGTCCTAAACCAGTCCGCAGGCGATTGAGCCTTACCCAAGATGTTCTGGGCAGACTCAATCCAAGTTGCCTGGAATTGACCCTGGGAATGAAAGCACTGACCCTTGAAGTACTCTCCAAGTAGTCTGCGTTCCATTTATGTTTCTTCCACTGCTTTACACGGATTTCCAGTTTGGACAAACTACTTAATAGTTTCCACGCAGCAGGTACAATTGGGCGTCTTGATCTAAGTCTCCCCAGGTGCGCATCCTGCTGCCCAACCAACTGTCTGTGCAATACATAGTCGGGATCACGGATAGCACGATTCGCCAAGAAAAGCGTCGTGCCCAATCGGCAGAGCTCAGCTGGCTGGATACCTGCGAGGACAGGCAAGTCCTTCGTTGGTGTGTGACGCAAGCACCCAGTGACAATGCGCAAAGCATTATTGAGAATGCTGTCAATGAGGCGAGTAGGCGTACTACAACACCAAACTAGTGCACAGTACTCAGCGGTAGAGTAGACCAAGGAAAGAGCAGAGATGCGCATTGTTTTAGCACTTGCACCACATCCAGATCCCGCATGTTGCCTCAACAGTGCAACTCGGGTAGAGAGTTTCTTGCGCAAAGCCTCGAGATGGTGACGGAAAGTAGGCGACCTATCTAGCTTCAGCCCAAGATACGTTGGGACTGGACAGGGTAGCGATACGTGGCCATTGTTGTAAACATTAAGCTCACGTTTGGCCTCCCTGTTGTTAAGATAAAAAGCCGTCGTCACCGTTTTCGTATTTCTGAGCTTTAGCCTCCAAGTCTGGAGATTACCTGAAAGTGTAGTAATGTCTTGGCTTAGAGTGTCCTCCACTGCCTTTCAATCTCGAGAAGCATACAGCAATGCTAAGTCATCAACATATGCATACTTCGACGCTGATGAGGTTTCAAATATGCCTTAACGCTTCTTTTAAAAATTCTGCAGACCCTTAAAGCATGTGAACAACCTACTTCGTGCGCTTCTTTTTTCGGCTTCTCCCTATTCGGGGTCACCACAGCGCGAAAGTATTTTTCACTTCTCCCGGTCGACTTCGTCTCCTTTCTCTTAGCTCCAACCCTTTCCATGTCTTCCTGTTGCCAAATCAATCCATCTTCTCCTTGGCCTTCCTCTTTTCCTTCTACCTGGCACCGCCATCTCCATCATCGTTTTTCCCACGTAGCCTTCTTCTCTCCTTTTCACATGGCCATACCAGCATAGCCTTGCATTCCGAAGTTTGTCTCCTAGCTTTGCGATTTTCGCAGTCCCTCTCACGTATTCGTTTAATCTTGTCCTTTCTTGTCACTCCCAGTGCCCATCTCACCTCACCATTTTCAACTCTGTGACTTCCATTTTTCCCACCTGTTTTTCAGTCACTGCCACCGTTTCCATTCCATAAAGCATGGCTGGTCTGACAACACTCTTGTACATTTTACCCTTAACCTTTGCTGATAACTTCCTGTCGCGCAGAACTCCAGACACCTTCTTCCAACTCATCCAGCCTGCTTGGATCCTCCTCACTTCTTCCTCACATCTTCCATCGCTACTAACTGTCGAACCCAGATATTTGAAATTTTTTGCTGTCTTTAGCTTTTCTCCTTGCAGCTTCAACTCTTCTCCATGATCCACATCCCCAGCCTTCAAATACTCGGTCTTGCTCCGGCTCGCTTTCAGGCCTCTTCTCTCCAGTGCATTTCTCCACATCTCTAGATCATCCTCTAGCTCCCTGCAATTTTGCCTAGACAGCACTATGTCATCTGCAAACAGCATATCCCATGGTGTGTCCTTCCTGATGTCCTCCGTCAGCTTGTCCATGATGATAGCAAAAAGGAATGAGCTGAGTGCTGAGCCTTGGTGAAGTCCAACACCTACCTTGAATTCCTCAGTCAACCCTGCTGCACTTCTCACAGTTGTTGTCGCTCCGTCATACATATCCTTAATAATCGTTATATAGCACTCTGATGTTTCAGCTAACCGCAAGCATTCCCACAGTTCCTCTGTGGGCACCCTGTCGTATGCCTTCTCCAAGTCAATAAAGGCACAGTGCACCGCCTTCTGCCCTTCAATCCACTTTTCCAACAGCATCCTCAAACAGAAGATTTCGTCGGTGGTACTCCTTCCTGGCATGAACCCAAATTGTTGCTCACCAATCGTCACCTCCTTTATCCTTGCTTCTATTACCCTCTCCCACTGTTTCATAGAGTGACTCATTAACTTGATTCCCCGGTAATTTCCACATTCTTTGATGTCTCCTTTGCCTTTGTACAAAGGTACAAGCACGCTCCTCCTCCATTCATCTGGCATCTTCTCCCCTTGTAGGAGTCTATTAAAAAGTTCATTAGAAACTCCACATCATTATTTCCTAGAGCGATCCATACTTCCACTGGTATATCATCAGGTCCTTGCGCCTTTCCATTCTTCATCTTTCTCAACCCAGTCCTGACTTCTTCTACACAGATATCTTCCACGTCCCTTTTTGTCTCTTCTGTTCTCATTTCTCTTCTCTCTCTAGGGTTTTCCTGGTTGAGTAAGTCGTCAAAATACTCCTTCCATCTCTGTTTCACTTTCTCTTCTTCCATCAGTATCTCTCCAGTTTTACACTTGATTACTCTTACTTGTTGTACATCCTTGCTTTGTCTGTTTCTCTGCTTTGCTATCTTAAACAACTCATTTTCTCCCTCCTTTGTTTGCAAATTTTCGTACAGTTTCTCGTATGCCTTGTTTCTTGCCTTTGCCACTTCTCTCTTAGCTTGTTTTCTTGCAGTTTTATAGGCCAACTTGCTTGCATCATCTCTCATGGTATCCGATATCTTTTTAGCATTTCTCTTATCGTTCAGTTTCTCCTGGACTTCCTGGTTCCACCATCACGTCTCCCGTCTACCTGCCGTGCTAATTTTTCCTGATGTTTCACCCAATTCCATTCTGGCAACGCTCCGTATCATCTCAGCTACTCTTTGCCAGTCTTCCTTTGCACCAAGTATTCCGCTTTTAATCACTTCCATTTTAAATTTGTTCTTCACTTTGAAGTCTTTCAGCTTCCACCATTTTATTCTCTTCACTGGTTTTGGTGCTTTCCTCCACTTCGTCCAGATGATTATCGCACTTACTACTATTCTGTGCTGTTTTGCTACACTTTCATTGACAATAACCTTTGTATCCACCACCTCCTTGATTCTTCTTCTTCTTACCATAATGTAATCCACCTGTGAACTGCGTCCGCCACTGTTGTAGGTGACTCTGTGTGCTGGTTTCTTTACAAAGTAGGTGTTAGTGATCGCTAGTTCCATTCTCTTAGCAAAAACCACCACTACTTGTCTTTCGCTGTTTCTCTTCCCTAATACATGTCTGCCCATGCATTCTTCATCACCGTTTTTGCCATCTCCTATGTGCCCATTCAGATCTGCTCCCACCACAATTCTTTCATTCTTTGGTATCTTTTCCACTGTTTCATCTAGATCCAGCGAAAATGCTTCCTTTTCTTCACGTATGCACCCCATCTTTGGCGCATACACACTGATAACATTTAACATAACACCATCATATTTTAGATTTTGTGGGAAACTTATTTCAGTTCGCTACCTCACCAATCTGATACCGGTATCCTAGGCTAAATATTGGTCTGGTAGCTTAGTAAATTTGCTTGCCGGCTGTATATTTTATTGTTAGCAGCTAGGCTATAGCTTCTAACCCAAGTTAACGGTTATACAGTAGCTTAGGCCCTCTGTACCTTCTCCGAAAGTTTCTATGATAAACTACTTGTCTGAAGGTCTTTTTTTAACAACTAGGTTGAACTATCACCCAATTATTCCATCTTAGTGCTGCTGGGATATACGCTAAATTTTTATATCAACTTCGGTAAATCGGTACCAAGACTGCAAACTTGCAACCGTGACTGGTTTGTTCATTTATTTCTCTCCTAGCATGCTTGTTTTCGTTAGTTACGTCAAAGTCATAAATTTGAGTACATATATCTAACAAAATTTTGAAGTTAAGGACAAATGGTGAGTTATGAAAAGTTTAAACGTTTTTCACAAAGAAATTTATTATACACTTACTCAGTGGGGGGGCGCAGTCCCAGCGCCCCCTCCCCCGCCCCTTGTATACGCCTCCGGAAGGATCTCTCTCCAGAGCAGTTAGTGACCATTAAGCTTAGAAATAGTCTAAATAATGCTTCCACAAAAGGAAAGGCAGTGTGAATTTTTTTCTTGCACATAATTTGATAAAGGTCTCCATGAGACAAGGAAATAGATTGCTCTTCTGTAAGCCCCTAGCTTTGTGTTTGTCTCACGTACGAATGAAAATGCAGAAGTTCATCGGTAAGTTTCGGGTCAATATCTTTTGGATACGCTTCTTCTAAAAGTTTTACGCCTCGTACAATTCCTAGATAAGTTGCTTTCAGATTAGCAAGAAAGAGGAACATTTCTGCAATGTCACTATACACGATAGTTCTTCTTAAATTGGCTTCAAGTGCATAAAGCATAGGAATAAAGAAATTTATTCTAAACCTATCCTTTGTATAGAGTTCACTTTAAGCGTCAGGTGCATTCCTTTAATTGTCTCCTAGTGACAGCTCAGTAGTTAATATTCGGCAAGGTAGCTCTTGCTTGCTTATCAAACTCATTTCTAATTTCGCTTAGAAAGTCTACAAGTGAACTGTACAATTCGGCAGAAGTACTTAATGACAATTTAGATTTCAGAAAAGCTTTGCTAACCCTGTGAAAACGACCTAGCACTCTGGTCCAAAAATGCAACATAAACACAAATTCTAATTTTTCCATTTTTTACGAAAAATTGTTAGCATGAGCCTGGTGTCACCCTTCTTGCTTACATCGGATTGCAAATGACTGAGAGCATTAGTGATGGCACTGTAACTTTCCAAAATAGCTTTTGTGGTTTTTGCACGTGCATCCCACCTAGTTTCTGATAAATGTTTAGACACCTTTGACTGAGATTGCTAAAATGATTTTAAAACTGCCCACCTCTTTGTGGAAGATGAAAAAAAGATGTAAATTTCATTGATAATACCAAAACAGTTCACTGCATCAAGACAGCAATCAACAGCTGAGCGGCCCACCAAATTAAGGAGTGGCCAGCGCATGGAATAAATTTTGCAAATTTTTTTTCCTTCTAGGATTTTTTGCTGCATACCGTTGTACCTACCAATCATGTTTGCAGCATTGTCATAAGACTGCCCTTGGCATTTGTTAAAATCAAGCTAAAGCTCAGTAGTGAGATATTTATGCACTAAATCTGCCATGTCTACCCAAGAGTGGTCTTTCAGCTCAAGGAAAGTCATAAATTTCTCAATTGGTTAACCGTTTACAGTAGACACGTATCTGATAATCAAAGTTAAGTGATCAGTATATGAAATATCGGGAGTAGAATCCACAGAAAAGCTGAAATATTCCGCTTTTTTCACGTCAGCCACATTTGATTCCTTTACTTTTTTGGCGATGAGTTGAATCATCTCTTCGCAAATAGTTTTTGACAAATAAGAGGGATTTCCTGATATGAATTTCGATTAATATGAGCAAGTAAAAATGAATCAAATTTTGCTACTAGCTCAAAAAGATTAAGATAATTGCTGTTATTAGGAAACCCAAATTGTTCATTGTCTTCTGTAAAATGTAAGCCTCGTTCTTCAAGAGTGCAGACTGCAGCGCTATTACTCTCCCATGACATGCCGCCAACTGTTGTTCTGCTTTCATTTCTTTCTCCAGCTTTGAAGTTAGCGTATGCCCTCGCTTCCTTGTTAGGTAGGTCACATGGCATTTCTGTGCTTCTCTGAGTTTTCAAGAGTTTGAATAAGATAAGAGTTGTACTAGTCATCAAAACCACCAGAAGCCAAAGCCGAAGAAGATGCATGGCTTGGAAAGAGTTTACAAACAAAGCAAAATACCCGTCCTTCTGCGGAGGAATACACAAGTCACTCTCTGCGATATGTTTCATCATTGACTTTCGTTGAAAAAACAGAGCTTTTATGCAAAGCCTGGATTGCTTCTTGTACCCTCGCTTGGAACTAGAGAATGGTTCACAACTGTGCTGAACTTCAGAACGGCCCTCTCTATCCAGTAGGCTATTTCCTCATCTGATAATTCTTTCCAGAAACAACGCCCTTTAAACTCAGTATACGTAGATCTATGTTCGGTATCATTTGCAAAAGTATTTGTAATACCTCGGGATCGATTTGCTTCACCAGGAGTGAGGTGAAAATCTTGGCTCTCTCCACCACTTTCATGTGTTTATTTTCCCCTCCTTTTGCAGTAACTAAGTTCTAAAATACATTTGTATTTTCATTTTCACTGGGCATGGCTGCTTCCACATTACCATGTTGCTGTTCAACGTCTTGCATTGCTTTTTAATAAGGCTTTCTTCTGGTTAAATGCTAGCAGTTGGCTAATCAGCTTCATCACACTTATTTTCTTGTGCTAGCGTCAATGCACCTACTTCCCTGCCAGCATCTGTTGCTTCTGTCAGAGGTTGATGCAAGAAAGCAGTGATTGGTTTTATCTTCTTTACCACATCATTTTCAGTTTTCTTTCTCTTACGCTTGCCAGCTTCACTTTCAAATCTTTTACTCATAATAAAATTAAAGTAAGCAAAAGTAAAAAATAAGATTGTTGCTTGATATAAATGCAGGTTAGCAACACAAATATGTCTAAGAATGAAATAAGTCGATAAAATTGGTAAATTTCAATTGAAAAAACGAATAATTTACCACATTAACAGTAAGCAACACACTGTTTATAACTTATTTCGGTTACATGTCAACTACCGGTACTGTTTTTTTGCGGAGTAGATTGCTTAGTAGCCTATATGATTACGGTTATTTACAACCTATGTAGATGATATTTAGCAACACAGGTGTTCCGTTCTTAATAATCGCCAGTCTTTGTAAATTTGTCGCCGTCAAATTATTGTCTTAAATATATTTTTTTCCCGGCTCAAATAACCGTTGAAATAAACTTTAAATCAAAATAGTAATTGTTTCTCTGGTAAATTTCCATTGATTAGAATTACATAACATAGAACAATTCTATTCAACAGGGGTTCCGCTAAACATGTAGTGGAGTTCCGTAAGTTTTGAGAGTTCCCTGAGGGTTTCTTGTTTTTTTTAGGAAAAAATAATATCTTGCTTTAGTATGTTGATGCGTCTACGTCATAACATGTTTCTCTTTTGGATGCACAAGGGTTCTGACTACACAGTCCCGACGCAATCGCAGCTCGACCTTTTTTTTGGAGGCCACCTCTAAATAGCCCTGATCACATGAATTCAAGGCCTAGTTGCCAAGAGAGAAAGACAACAGAGTGTTTGTTATTGAAAATGCTGTTCTATTCCACCAATAATGGCAGCAAAACTATGCTTTCATTCCCAGGGTCAATTCCAGGCAACTTGGATTGAGTCTGCCCAGAACATCTTGGGTAAGGCTCAATCGCCTGCGGACTGGTTTAGGACGTTTTCACTCGTCCATGTACAAATGGGGTCTCACTCCATCACCGAATTGCGAATGTGGCGCCACTGAGCAAACTGCAGATCACGTCATATCTTCATGTCTCATACATCATGTACCAGGAGGAACACGAGGTCTGCAGGTTTTGGATGACGCATCTCGATGTTGGCTTAACACCACCACTCAGCATCTAATCTGGGCAGAGCAGCATCCCATGGTGGTAAAAGATAGACCCTCGGCCCTGGCTTTGATTTGTGCTGGCCCGGATTGAGTTTGGGTGCCTGACCAAACGACGACAACGACGAGCGTCAAAATCAAAATTTTGAATCAAAGTCAAGCCCTTTGAGGAAGGAATTCAATGATTTCTAGATGATTATTCAGCCATATAGTGAAGTGAAATCCTTACTTTTGTTGCATTTTAGGTAGTTGATTGACTATCTTCTTACATTCATTAAGGGATGAAGGTGAACGCAAACAGTTGTCAACATTAAAAGCTGTTCAAAATTACATCAGCAATAAAGAATCAAAGTCGTGTCGATAATTTCGAGCTGTTTGACGCAGTAAGAAAACGGCGCAACGAAGTAAAGAGGTGGCACTAAGCAGATAGAAAAGCATTTGATGTGGCTTTCGAATTAACCACAAATTACGGCTTGGTCACCACAGAAAAACGAAATGCATGAGCATGCTCGACAGAATCCATTTGAACTCGATGAAATATTGACTTAATATCAATTTTTTCGCAATGCATTCTTTCCAAAAAATGTGCTTGACTGCACATTGCCGGTTTCAAACATTTTGCACTCCCATCTTGACATCGTTTTGCGTGTTGGTGGATTCTTTTTGAATCTGTTTTCGAATTTGACACTTATTTTATTTTGGGTGTCACCAGTATTGTAGCGCTCATGTACACACGTACTTGTCACAATGCGCTCTTCAAGTGTAAATGGACTTTGATCTGCCATCTTACTTACTTATTATTATATTTTATATTATATATTTTCTTTGATAAACAAAGAAAAAAATTATAATTCAGGCATAAGTAACAATAACATTAGCATATTTGTGGGTGGGGACTTATGGCCACCTTGTATCTAAGACTCCTTTGCCAGAAGCTACCCAAGAGTTCTTAGCTTCTGTGGTAATGCTAAATGAACTAGAGATGTTTCTTAGATTCCAAATTAATCCAGAAAATGCACCAATAAATCATTGAGAATCCGCAATCTATTCATAATCTATATCTCAATTTACAGTATAGATCATTAGCTGATGAAACAATTCAATCCACACAGAAGTAAAAAACACGATCAATTATTGAATTATTTTAACTCTTTAAGGGTCATAAGATTCTAATTCATAACATTTGAAACAATTCCATAATTTAGCAAACTGCAGACAGTGACACTGTTTCGACCTATCAGGTCTCTTTAGTACAGTTGGAAACTGACAAGAAGCTAGAGGCTTTTAATAAAGCATGGCGTAGACCGTCACACTTGTGGGACCTATACTAGGTCCTCTGTAGTATATGGTCTGTCAGTACTCTGCAAAGCCGTATCACTCGTGAATGAGTAGGAGTTGTCGCAGGTGCACTATGTCTAACAACTGCTAGAACAATAGTGCTGTCACAGCCCAGTGGTCACACGCTCTTATAGTAATGCAAGAGGCTAGCGATGCACTTACCAAACTGCAAACAGTGACACTGTTTCGACCTACCAGGTCGCTTCAGTGCGGTTGGTAACCGACAAGAAGCTAAAGACTTTAAATAAAGCGTAGCTTAGACCAGGGGTGCACAACCTGCTGCCGTAAAAAGATTTTTTTGCGACCGTAAAATTGTACTTCAAAATGCACGTTGTGGCGGCCGTCCATTGATTAAAATGTTTTACTACGTTAACTGTTAGGAAATAACTGTTAGGGACAGTTACGATTTGCTAACTGTTACTGTTATGTGAACTGACAAATAATGGAGAAAATCCTGAACTATGTGCAAGCGAATAAGGCCAGTTTACAATTTATTTATAACTGACATAGATCTAAACTCTTAATTGACATTCGTGTGTTTATGTGGTCGTAATGTTATGAGTCAATTTAGTGAGTTCGCAGTTCTAATGGAAAACAACTTAACACTACGGAAGGGGGTTGATATCACGTTTATTTACTTTATGATTGAGACAGCAACACATTCTATGATGTGTCTAATATGCAACCAAGTTGTGAAGACTGTGAAAGGAGATGACGCAAAGCAGCACTTTCGTCGTCACGAATCGCACTCATGCGAAACTGATAGAGGATTCGAGAAAGATCTGCATTGAAAATTTGAAAAAGAGTGTGCGAAAGCAGACAACTTGCATAACAACTTTCGCTAAGTCCACCAATAGCCGCTGTGAAGCATCATACAGAGAGGCATATTATCTTGCTTTGCGGCGTTGATTCCGATGGCGAACTCGTGAAGCGATGCTTGAGACGTTGTTAAGTGCATTCACCCTGGGAAGGAAGCTGATTATTCTTCAATTGCTCTCTCGCGTGTTACAATGCAATGCAGGCAAAATGATATCGCTCAGCAGTTAAAGCTCTCTCTGCAAGCAAAGGTAAATAAACAAAAAATCTTGTTGGTGGTAAAGAATTTTAACATAGCTTTGAAAAAAGCTGTTTGAGCCATAAGCTTTTCGTCACGCTCTAATCAGTGGCGGTATCGCGTCAAAAGGGAAGATCTAGAGTAAATAAGTCTTTTATGTGAATAATTTAGACGTTACGTAGGTAATCAAGACAAGCCAACGATAGCGTTTGTATTGCAAAGCGCGCGCTTATTCTCTATGAGGGGCCACTGAAAACGGGGGACTGGGGCAGCTGCGTCACCCAGCTTCACGCCAAATCCATCACTAATGATAGACTTAATATATTTCCTTAATCTTTTGCTAGCAAAGCTGAATTTTTAGAAATGGTAATTTATGCATTTTCAAATGTAATTATAAGTAGGCTATTAAAAAAAATTAAAAAAGTAAAATTTAAACAGGTTTACTGTTCATTTCGATCGAATTGAAACTATTATAAATACACATATTGTACACCAAATTGCTTTAAGCGCACCTCTTTTCACCTCTCAAGGCACTTTTGCTATCTTTTCTAGAAATTCTCTCATAGCCTTACCGTTGTACCGTCTCGTTTTTTCTGCGCAACCAGCATCACTCAGTTTGAGTGCCTATGCCCAGCGATCGGTTGCCATGTCACCGACCGCACCCCCGCCCTATTTTTGCTTCCTGGGAGACACTTTATTATAAAGCAGCTATTTCATGTTTGCGATCACTTGTTTACAAACCATTGTAATCTATATGCTGTATATAAAACTCAAAGTTTGTCTGGCTGTATGTCCGCTATAGAAATAAAACTGGAGACATTTAGATACAAACAAACATATGAATCTTATATAACTTTTTCCAGGGAAGCCAAGTACGGTATTTTGATTTCGATCAGAATCGTCTGTGGGGGGCTACGAGCCTATATTTATTCAACCTATATTAAAATACTAGGGTTGTCTAAAGTTTTTGTTAGGTACCACAAACAGAAAAAAATTTGTGATAAATAAAAATCCAGATTTGATGGTTATGAGCATGACTGTACTTTTAGGGATCACTAGCAGATTTACCCGTCGTTGATCAGGTAAAATGTAAAGACTGATTAAATTTTTACATTGAATAACCATATTTTAATGTGTTGTCATGATTTTTATTTTGCGGTGTTTTGATTTTGATCAGAATCGTTTATGAGGGGCTACGAGCCTATGGGGCTCTACTAGAGGCCTATTTGTACTGTTGTACGATGAACTAAAAATCATGAAAACACATTAAAATATGGTTATTCAATGTAAAAATTTAATCAGTCTTTACATTTTACCCGATCAACGAGGGGTAAATCTGCCAAGTACGGTATTTTGATTTCGATCAGAATCGTCTATGGGGGGCTACGAGCCTATGGGGCTCTACTAGAGGCCTATTTGTACTGTTGTACGATGAAATAAAAATCATGAAAACACATTAAAATATGGTTATTCAATGTAAAAATTTAATCAGTCTTTATATACGTCTATGGGGGGCTACGAGCCTATGTCTATTCAACCTATATTAAAATATGGTTATTCAATGTAAAAATTCAATTACAAACCACAAACAGAATGTTAGAAAGGTTTATGTATAAACGTTTTTGCTTGAGGAAGTTAAATTTTGTATAAAAAAGCATAACGTGAAAGTCACATATTTAATGCATCAGCAATTTTTATGAAATAAATCTAGAATTAAAGCAAAACTTTCAATTTAATAATCTTTAATCATTCGTTCTTTTAATATTTTTTTGAAGACTGGTAACGGTTTTGTTTTTATAGAATTGTCTAGAGTTGCCCACAATTTAGTACCTCGAAAAGCCAATTGTGTTTGTGACATTGTTTTGTTGACCCGGGTTAAGAAGTAATTGTTTTTGTTTTTTGTCTTGTACTGTAGGAATGCACACTTTCTCAAGTTTAACAAAATTTTTTTCAAAAACTTTAGTAGTCATATTACAATTTAGTTGATGCATAAACTTTGATAGTTCTAATTTGTAAATGTCTTCTAATTTCAATAATTTTAGTTGTTTATACAGTATGCTAACGTGATCAAATTTCCTACTCCAGGTCATAATCCGAACAATGTTGTTAAGTCTTAAAACTATTTCTTTTTGTCTAGTGTAGATAGCTGTTCCCCATAAAATAATACCATATGGAACACGACTGTAAATCAAACTATAATATAACAATTTGAGTGTTTCAGTATCAACAAAGTTATGTAAGCGATATATTATAGCTGAGGATTTCGAAATTTGCCGAGAAAGTTGTTTAATATGTGGTTCCCAATTAAGACCATCATCTATGAGCATACCTAAATATTTTACGTTTCTAACTCTGTTTAATACATTTTGTTGTAGTTTGATTTCAAAATGTTTATTAGTTGAGGCATTGATATAATTGTCAATGAGCATATGATTAGTTTTAAATATATTTAAAGATATCTTATTATTTCTCAGCCAAACATTTATTTTATTTAGTTCATTGTTAACCCGTTTTTCCAACTTTTTGATATTACAGTCGGATAGTTGTAACAAAGTATCGTCAGCAAATAAAGTGGTTTCAAAGTTTGAAGAGGGAGGTAAATCATTAACATATAAAAGAAAAAGTAGCGGCCCAAGAGCATACGGTTGAGGCACCTCACACGCCCCACAAGTGACAGTTCTTAGACTTGATCTGCAATTGGAAACTCTTGTATACTGATATCTGTTGCTTAAATAATTACTTAGGAATAGTTTAGCGTTATCCCGAAATCCAAAATTATTTTCCAGTTTCTTTATTAATATTTCATGGTTCACTGTATCGAATGCCTTTAAAAAATCAAGAAACAAACAGCAATCGTATAATTTATCATCATTACTTATTAAAAGTTCCTCATAGATGCTGCTGATTGCATGTATTGTTGAATGATTGCTGCGAAACCCGAATTAGCGTTCATCAAATTATATTTTTCAAGATAATCATACATTCTACTGTAAGTTATTTCTTCAAATATTTAATTAAATTGGTTGTTTAAAGATATTGGCCTGTAATTGGTGGCAAGTTCGGGGTTCCCTTTTTTAAATATAGGAATTACTTCAGTTATTTTAAATAAATCAGGGTATTCACCTTCAACGATACATTTATTATATAGTGTACATAGAAATTGTGCTATTACAGATTTGCCATACTTGATGAATTTGGTAGGAGCATCTACGGTACATTTCTACAAGCTACGTTTATTTTCAACTGATCAATTAACCTTTCAACTTCTGGTGGAGTTGCTGGAGAAAAAAAGAAGGTTCTGCTAAGGTGTGATTGTAGATTAACAGTTGTTGCATCAACTTCAACATCTGGCATGTTTAATGCCATTTATGGACTAATATTCACAAAAACTTCATTGAGAGTTTCAGCAATGGCTATGGGCGAAGTAACAGTCCCATAGGGGGTTTCCAGCTTTGTTATCTCGACTTGATTTTTTAGTTTTTGAGAATTATGTAGTATTTTAATAGTTTGCCAAATCTTTTTTGGGTTGCTTCTATTCTCAATAAGTATTTTATTATAGTAATACCTTTTTGCGTTACTTATCAAACAGTTTAAAGCATTCCTTTATGTTTTATACCTCTGATTAACATCATTTACCAGTCATTGGGGTTGTTACTTAATATACGAGAATGAAGATTTGTAAACATTTTGTTTTTTATTTCAATTGATTTTAATATTCCACGCGTTAACCAGGGTTTCCTTTTAAGCCTCTTTTCTTTTTGCGTCATTTTTCTAAATGGAGCTAATTTGTCTACAGTATTGGAAAAGGTATTCAAAAAATTTTAGTTTGTTCATTAATAGACATAGCCGAAACCACATGTTCATTTAAAGCTTCTTGTAAAGTTTTATTGAATTCATCTTTACGAAAAGCTGTAAAATCTCGTACCATAATATGTTTTTCTGTTTTGTAATTTTTTTTCTGCATTCGAAATCAGAGAGAAAATAGGATGGTGGTCTGAGATGTCTGTCACTAATACTCCACTAAATAAAATGTTTTTAAGCAGTGAGGTATAAGCATGATCAAGTAGAGTCGCTGAATTAATATTCACTCTTGTGGGTATATTTATTAGACATTTACACGAGGAACTAATTAAAGAATTCGTATAGTTTCTAGAATTTTCAGTTTTTTCGATTTTTAATAAATCAATGTTAATGTCTTCCATCACAAAGAAATATCGTTTTTGACTAATTATTTTGCGATGCACGTTTTTGATGCTTTCAATAAATTTCCCAATGCTATCTTTGTCATTTACTGGATGACGATAAATTACCCCAACAGTTAGTTTACCAACGATATCATTTTCTATGTTTATCCATAAACTTTCGGAACCAGATATTTCGAATTTAATATTACAATCAATACTATAATTAATATTAACCTTAATGTACATAGTAACTCCGCCAGCGTTAGTAGTGGTATCTTCATGAGCAAATATGTATCCGGGTATACTAATATCGACAATAATGTCACGTTTTTTTATAAGTTTAGTCTCAGTAAGTAATGTAAAATCTGGTTTTTGTTTAAGTTCAGATAAGAAATGAGCTAATTGTCAATATTTTTTTGTATGCTTCTGATGTTTACATGGATAAGGAATAATTCAGAATCCTTACCATTACTCAATTTGTTATTTAGTTCTTGTACGCTATAGTAATTACAGTTCGAAAAGAAGTCATTGTAATCGGCAATTGCGGTGTGTGATGATAATGCATTGCTTAGAGGTGCCAGACAATCAGCAGCTGATAAGTTGTTATCAAGTGACCGTATAGGTGCGCTCATAGATAATGGTGTGTCAGCGCTTTCAAGCATTTTATCACTGTAACTATCAGGTGATGTAACTATACAAGTACTGCATTTTGATTTATCAAATTTTACAGGATTTCGAAAGCATAAATTGCATAAATCATTTGTCTTCATTTTCGATTTAGATTCTCTAGAATGATTTTGAGAAGTTACCATTTCATCTAGAAAAGTAGTTTTTTTATTAGCTTTCGGTAACACTATAATTAATAACGCATAACGGTCGATAATTAAGTTTAAGGAATCAATGTCAACTCCATACCTATGAAGATCATCTGGCGTCTCAATCTTTAGCCACATTGCATTTCCATTTTCATCACTTTTATCATCGTCATCGTTTTCATGTGATGTTTCTTTCATTATTATCTTTCCATTAATCGTATGACCTTTTGCAAATCGACCATCACATTCCTCTTTAACATAACGTAATAATTTGGCTTGCAACGAAGTAAGATCTTCCTTGATGAACGCATTTTTAAATTTTTTTATGGACGGGTCTTTATTCTTTACATCTGTAGTTATATTCTTCAATTTCTTTTTTAATTTCAGTAATTCTAATCTCTTTTTAAATGAGGCAAATCTTACAATTATCGGTCTAGTTTTTCCAATTCTTTTTTGTCCCAGCCGGTGAGCTCTTTGAATATCTAAATCTTTCAAGTCAACATTAAGAAGCTTTGCGATTTCAGTAATGATGTCTTCTCCATCTTTTTTATTTGCATTTTCAGGAACATTACAAATTCTGAGATTCTCACGGCGGCCGTACTGTTCTAGAGAATCCGATTTATATAAGGACAAATTTAATTGCTGTTTAAGTCGTTGGTTTTCTTCTTTTGTTTCTTCCAAAATTCTCTTGTTCATGGCCAATTCCCTTTTTAATTCATTAACTTCTTCAATTAATTTTTTAAATGAAACACTAATTTCTTTTAGTTGTTTTCTGTGTTCTTCTGTGAAGCATGCATTTTTGCAATTTAAATTTTCCTTAGTGCTCAAACTGCCTTTGCTTTTTTGTCTTGTCATAGTAAAATAGCACGTTTACGTGGAGATCAAATTATACTTGGTATAGTTATCTTCGGCCCAAAACAAATATGAAGACACTTTTTAAAATATCAACTATTGGAACGGGACTATTTTTTTATATTTGGCCTAAGTTTTTTTTCATTTTTTGATTGAATTCAAAAAATTCGGGGGCTATGGGCTGTTTGACCCTCTTAGCTGCGCATATGTCAGAAAGTTGTAATTCTCATCATGATTAGTTTGTTTTTGACTATTGACTTGGAATACAGTAATATTATTTTTTATCGGTAGCCTACAGGAATTTCTTGTGAGAAAAAATTAGGTTTGCAGTGGCGATATCAGCTAGGTTTTACCGCATAGACTGCATAAATAAATTAAACGTTTAGTTCAACCGACAGTACAATCAAATATAGACCAAAAGTGACAAATCGAAAAATGAGTGCGCGTATGTTAGCGAACTTGGTCTATTCCGATGTGTTGTTAGCGTTTTTCTGGTAGGTTGTAACCTAGCGATGTGTTCTGTCATTTTGGTGCGCGTGCTTTCATGGCCGTAAAATCGCGGACACCAGTCGCACCAACGCCGTTAGACAAGTGGGGATTTCCGTAGTCTTGTCGCAATCGCGTGCTCCTTGCCCCCGGCTTTATGTTCATTGGAAAACGCGTTTGATTATTAAGTGGTATATGTTTAACTGGAGTACGCGCTTGATTATTATGTGGCATATGATTATTTGAGGTACGCGTTTGATTATCATGTGGTATATGTTTAACTGGAGTGTACGTTTGATTATTATGTGATATATGTTGAGCAGTTTAACTGGAGTGTGCGTTTGAGATTTATGTTGTTCATGTCCAGTAAAAGTCGTAGCAAAATTGAACTGTGATAATGCGGCTGCGGCAATAATTCAGCAACAGTGATGTCATGAAGCAAAGCTTCTCTGTGACAAGCTTTTCTCAAGAATACTCTGTATGTAAAATTGACGATGTATGGTGGTAATCATGAAAAGATATAAAATATTGTGTTGAAATCAAAATTTTATGTGTGATATGACTCAATAGTTTCAAATCTAAGCATCTCTATTTAGTTTGAGACAAACGTACATTAATTGTTTTTAACCGAGATTTATTAATCCTCAATTTAAACCTTTAAGTTTGCAATTTTTGTAAGCAACTATAGCATATAGCAAAATTTTTCACTTTAAAATATTACTTCAACCTTGATTTTAAAAGATGCAAGGCAATCAAGATCAAGAACTACCGGACGTTCCACAAATTCCAATTTTACCAGACAGTAAGCATTGTTTTACTGCTAGACTATTTTCACCTCGTCTGAGAAAAACGTTAATATATGTTTTGCTTAGGACCAGTCAACATTGATCAACGTCAGTTCGTGACCTCTGTTCATCATCATCATCATTATACAGGCAAGTCTCACATTATAGCTTTGCAATAAAAAAATTAGATCGCTGTCAAGTCATTTTCAAATATGTTCTTTAATCAAAGATACAGTTACGTTATTGATTTATTACAAATAATTTATTCTATTTTTAATGTGCAATTAAGTAATGTTTGAACTCACCATCCCTTTGCTTGTGAATTATCTATTCGGTTACTGTCATGCATGTGGCCGTAATTAAGGAGTCGACTTCATCTCAATATTATTTAGTTTTTGTAAAATTTTTCTTCACCACATGTGAAGTTTCCTTTGTTAGAATTTTTGCCCGATACTATTCAACTGCATGGTTATGAATTGTACCTCCAACCTTGTGATTTCACGCTAATTACTGGGTCATTCACTCTGAAGTCCGTCCGTTAATAATGAAACTCACAATTCTATAGATAGTTGTTGGCAGTGGAACACCATCTCAATGTGCAATGTAAATTATACTTAAAGGTAGGAAAGAGCAGGCCAGTCCTGCTTGTTATTTGGGGGATCGACTACACACTTACGATTATATTTTAGCTGTACCTGATGCAGTTCTGAGCCAGACGAGCACCGGCACGTCGACAGAAAAAGGTGAGTTTCATTTTTCCAAAACAAAATATGTGAGAACCAAGTCCTAAATAACTACTAAAATACAAAATAAAAGTGGCGTCAAAAATTTAAAAGATCTATGTTTTTCAGTACTGCGTTTATTGTAACTATAAGAGTTTTAAAATGAAGCTGAGAACAGTGTTCCCTCTAAGATTTTAGTAAGTGCGTAACCGCCGGCACAAATGCGAAATTGCTAGCAAATGTACGAAAACCGCCGGACAAATTTGCAGGGAAAGAAAAGTCAAAACTGTGACAATGCGCTTCCGTGACATAATAATTAGCGTGATTATGTCAGCCCCAAAATGTTTACAAATAGGTAGCCTATCGATTGTTACAAGACGACGGCGAAATACCTGGCTATTTTTCTTCAGTAAGTTAATTGTGGTTAAATTTGGTCTCAAACTTTACAGCCTTTGCAACAGTGATTCGTAAGCACTTTGGAATGACAGGTTAAAAATGCGCGTAAATAAAATTAACCCTTTGCCGACGCCCGACATAAGCATGAGAAATAGAACTTTTATGAAGTAATGTGATGTTAGGTAGGTTATTACGACTATGACACAACAAAAATTACTTGCGAACTCTAACTGTTGCTTGATTACGGTAAATAATTAGATAGCTTACATTTCTCTATCGTAATCAATTAAACAACAGGTTTTTGGAATTGCAAGCAAACTTTTAATCTCAGTTCGGAAAGTATTTAAAGGGAATTCAAAACTAAATTGGTTTAGAAGTTGTATTCTTTTTATTTTTAGTGTTTATAAATGGCAAATAAAAGAAGGTTATTTATTTGTAACGTACAAAAACTGAACCAATCCCTCAAAAATAGTGTTTTTTGTGCTTAACTGAAAGCGAGAAATATGTGCTTTTTTACTTTAACAAGCACGATCGAAGTTAGCGTTGAAACGTAAAGAAAACAAAGATTTTAAGCAAGTTTAGTTTCAAACTTCCCTCAAAAAATGATGTCTTGTGTTAAAACTGAAGTTTGAGAGCTGCTTGCTATTACTGCTCTTCAGCTACGATTGAAATCGGCTGGGAAAAAGTAAACAAAAAAATTGATTTTACTTCAGGTTAATTGCTGGAGAGATAATTTGTTATACAAAAAAGTGTGGCAATGGCGCGCGCGAAATTTAAGTCGCCGTCATTTGATGTTGCGTTACAGCTGCCCGATGTTTGCGTGAGACGTCGCACTGCTCTAAAAAAGCATATGTCTTAACTTGGATTTCTTTCCACTGTCTTTCATGCATTTAACAGTTGATTTTGCTAACAAAATTGCACAAACTTTAACAAAGTAAAAACGTTACCAAAAACCGCCGGACTTTTTCTACGCACTGTTGAATTTTAACTGCGAATCCGCCGGACATAATTTCGCAAATTCGCACTTTTTTTGCGTTTAAAGGGAACACTGGCTGAGAATAAAAAATATAATAGAAATTGTGTTGACATTACGACATTAACTTATATTTCAGAAAATGTTAAGTGGCTCAATCAGAGTAAAAAAGGGAAAAGCAAAACAATGAAACACAATATTCTTCGATACATATTATGCATGCAAATATTTTTGCAGTGGATCTCAACCGGGCTGCAACAGCACCCTGGGTGGCCATTTGCAACACTCGGCGTTGCCGCAAGACTTGGTATAAATACTGATGTTAGTTCTACTGTTTGGTCCGATTCATGTAGTGCTGCTATAAATTGCAAGTTAAAGTCAAAGTTGATACGAGGGTGCTTTGTAAAGTAATGCATCCATTTTTGCAATGCCGCTGGAAGGAGTTGGAGCAGATTGTATATGCGGTTTTGTAATGACTGAATCTTCATATAGTCAACTTGTATTTTTTATCTCTTTGTTGTTTTAGGTATTAAAGCAATGATAATTCAAATTGTTTGTAAAATTTTGGCCGTAAAAATATTTGCATTCAATTCGTTTTTAATTGTCATAAATATAATTATAGCCTATAGATTTAAGCTCATTGCTTTAGTTCAGATTTATTCAGGGTTCCCACGGTCATGGAAAAACCTGGAAAAAAACTTTTATGGAAAGTCATGGAAAAATCAGGGAAAATTTGTTGAAAATTGGAAGTCATGAAATTTTGCTGAGAGCTGAAAGAAAATTTTTTATAAAGTTATTAGTAATACCAGTAGCAGTGACTTAGCAAATGCAATCGGTTTTAATACCTTACTTCTTGATTTTTTAAATTTTAGTAAAATAATGTATGGTATTTATTTGTTTGACAAGTGAAGTGGTGTGGCAGTGTGATACGCCCAGTCAGGTGCGAAGATTATAGAAGTACAATACACAGAGTCATACTCTATTCAACACTTATATTTTCAAAAGTTATAACTATAAACCTACTTTGTAATATCAAGGCTTGTCGCTTACCTATCTTCTAAAAATCAGCTACATTTGCATTCTGCAATATGTTATATAATTCTATTAAAGATTATATAATTCTATAAAAGCTGTCTAATTTCTAAAATGCTTCCAGATAGCCAGATTACACAGTCATTTTCATGTGGAGGTACAAAGTGTGCTTACTTATTGTGTTTTGGCATTTATCCTTATTTTCATGAGCTGCTTACAGAGAAAATTCGTGTAGTCAAGTACTATACGTGACGGTTTGATGAAAGTTTGAATCAAATCAACCAGTAAAAGCAAATGGACATGATAGTCAGATTCGGGACAGCAAAAGCAATAAAGAAACAGAAAGATGCTTTAATTCAGACTTTATGGGTCCTGCTACAGCAGCAGATATGTTGACTCATTTTAAACATGGAATCGCTGTACCTACCCCAGCAGTTCGGTGCAAATGTCTATGGCTGGTTGCAATGTAAACTGGAGTTCTGTCACAATCTTTTTCAAGAACGCAAAGGTAAAGAACTCTCAGACTTTCTAAATATATTTTGCAAATTCTTCCAATATGAATTGACTGTGGTTTGCATGCTGTTCATGGAAGATTTAAAAAGGGAGCAAAAGAATCTGGATGGAATCTTGGCCATATCTGCGTTCTCTGTGGCAAATTTTTCATGATACTCCAGCCAGAATGGAAGATTTTATTCAAATTACAGGCAGTGATTTGTTTCCTTTTCAGTTTTGTCAGCATAGATGGGTAAAAGATATCAAGGTGCTGAACAAGCTTTGAAAATTTGGCCTCATGTCAACAAATAGGCCATCTTATCGATGACATTCAATATAAATAATTAATTTTTTTTCTTTATTTTTCTTATACTTGTAGTTACATTATGTAATACACAAGGTTAATCTTAACAACCATCCTAAGTTTATGAAAAAATATGAAAATCTTTTTGCTTCAAAGCTCCTGTGATATGGTGTTTGAAGTTAGCAGTAGATTGCACTGTCGCTCCTGCAGTACCGACCCTTGTGTGCTGGTGTAATAAGGGTTGCTTTGTGTGTGTGTGTGTGTGTATGTGTGTAGCTGATAGATAGTAACACAAATTAGGCCTATAGGGTGATTTTTACATATAACTTTCCTTTTTTATTGTTTATTAAAACAATGGCTAAAATTTTCTGAAGCAGCCACCTCATGAATTTTAGCTTCGAGCCGCCTCTGTAGATACCGATTGGATAGACGAATGTGAGCGCACATTTTGGAAAAATGTTCACGCGACAAGAATGCCTTCTTGATTGTTATTTTAATTCAGAAAAACTTCGTTTTTTCGCAGTCGTTTCGCAGTTAACGCTACCCTGCAGGCACAGCGCATAGGAAGAAAATATTGCGGTAACATGCTTTTCTCGAAAACAAACAATGGAATGCCAACAGTGATGTCTTTATTAACTTAGGTTTTACCAAACGAACAGGAATTGTTTTTTTAATTCACAAATACATTTTCATTGACAATTTGTTTAAAGTTATATTAGTTCAACTAGTGATCCATCAAATCAACTATTTTTTCACAGCACTAAGCAAAATCGACATTGGGAATCAACAGTCATCCTCTGAGCAACCCAATATTGCAGAGAAAAGTGGTGCATCAGGTGAGAGTGTTTGATTAGATCAATAAATCTCAACCAGAGCTAGCCGCAATAGCGTCACTAAGAAGGGGCAATCTACGCTGGGTGACACTCTAGCATACTTTACTCTCAAAAAAATTTTCGCCTTTGATTAGTAGTTGCTAAAAGCAGATTTTTAAAAAATTGATCGCAAAACGTTTGGTGTTTGCCTCGAAGTCACAAACTCTACGAGCGACATCACCGTTGCATTTTTTTATCAGGGCCGCAAGAAGAGAATCTTAAGAGACAGGAACTTCTGTTCAGCCTAGCTCATACTGTTTTGTTAGATTAAAGAAAGATTAGCAGAATTGAATCCAAAAAGAAGCAAACGCAATTGAAGAGACTATCTAAAAGTGCTAAATCACATTTTTACAAAAATTGAGTTACCATATGCCGCGGTATCTTTTAGTTATCCGGAGTCATTTGGCAAACAAATTGATGCAAGAAAAGAAAAAATTTTAAGTTTTCAACTACCCGCAAGTAAATTACGGTAGCCTACTTAATTAGCCTCAGCGTATTGTGTTTTATTAGTTTGTGTTTTTTGTGGTGATGTCAGTGTACGGTACGTTAATTCTTTTGGGGTTAAACAATTTATCCGCATTGCATAGCACATCTCCATTTTGCTGAAATATTGTTAATAGTGCTCACAAAGCACCTTACTTTAAAAGATTGCACACAATTTTTTTTGTCATTATAAAACGATTTTGGTTTGCAACGTTTATTTGATTAAACTTATCAAGCAATCAAAAAATTGTTGTTGCAGCCTGCTCCCCACGATATCCTTGCTATGCCATTATTTCGACGTGAATACACTGCAATCACAAAAATTGTGTTGAACTGTGCAACCTTGGTGAAATTTTATTCCACTTAAAGCCTTTCATTTGCAGGCACAGTAAACTTAGCTTTAGCCCTTTTTACCTGTTCAGCTCAATGCTTTTTGTCTCGTTACTTTAATTGAAAAATTTTTCTATACTGTGAAGTCGTCAATGATTCCCATGTTGAAAAAAGTAGCTAAATTGAATATTAGATACAGATAAAAAGGGGAGCTCTATAACAGATGTTTGTATCGGGGCCCCAGCTGACGAAGTTACGGCCCTGGTTCTACCCAAACTTTTACAAATTTGCAAGATTTTTTGTACATGCTTCAAACGCGTGTTATATACAGGGTGTCCCAGAAGTCGCGCACCATTCTAATCTGCGTTTTCATATTTGATTTAATTACACGGAAGAAACTAAAAGTACAAGAAAGAGTCAAATTCATTTTTATGTTTGGAAGAGCTGGGACGACACACCAATCTGTAGCTCAAGAATCCAACCAACCTTAATGGCCCTGAGCGAGAGCAACCGTTAAGAATACCAATAGCAACTGAGTGCTAAATGACAACAATAACAAGGATGCAATAACTACTTGAGTGCCCGAAAATCAGCAATAAAACGCTCAAGAGAGTGAAAGACAGTTTGATAGAGAGATTTGATGCTTGTTTCATTGCTGTAGGTGCACAGTTTGAGCATCTGTTATGACTGTAATCAATAAAAGCGTTTTCTGTAGAAACCTGGATGGTGCGCGACTTCTGGGACACCCTGTATAATCAATTTAACGCACTTACAGGTGACCTAATATCCGCCAAATTCATTCCACTTTATACATAATGTGATGTGCTCAACATGAACTTCAAATGTATTTGCTCTTAGAGATGCTCAAAACACAATGTAAAAAACAGCAATGCGCTGTAATGTCAACTAACAAAAAATAAAACTTAAAGCCTATAATTTATTTGCTCATGACATCTTAATTATGTGGCCAGTTGAGTAGTGCAGTTAAGTAGCAAGGCAGTTGTATAGCGTGTAGATTTGCTTACATTGCTGCGTCAAGGCAGCACAATCAAATCAATATAAATGCTGCTTGTTGTGGCAAATTAACTGCAGCTTTGCGTTCAATTTGACCAACTCAAAAATTGAATCAAGGTATCTCGTTATGGAAAAAAGAGTGGATCGATTTATTGAGTTATAAAGGCAATCCACTGGAAAAAAGAGTGCTAACCCCTATACTGCCTAGCTTGTTGATAAGGAAAAGTAAGTGTTTGTAATGTCTGCAACTTTTGTTTTCAATAAAAACTTCAAAATTGCAAAAACAAAATAAATTGTTTAATGAACTAAAACAGTGGCTAAGATAAAATTATTGTTTTTGCAATCAAGCAATTTGTGAGTAGCACAACTAAGGTAAAACAAAGGGGCTCATGCTCCTAGTATCATTTTGCGGGTAACAAAATTGACTGTTGTTTTCCCCCAAGAAGTTCACCAAGTTGATGGGCACAATTTTGAAATGTTTTGGAGTTGAATGTTTTGGAGCACCAAGTTGAAATGTTTTGGAGCACCATTTTGTGCTTTTGCTTAGGGCACCAAATACCCCATTGCCACTCCTTCTAAAATATTGCAGCAATATTTGCTGTAAATTTTTGTGAATTCTTAGCTGGTGGATACGAATTAGCGCAGAAAAAGTAAAATGGCTTTATATGAACAATGCTTTTCTTTTGTTTTATTCGAATTGTGAATTCCCCAACTGAGCGATAACTCCTTAGGGTTTTTTCCTATCCTCCAAAATTATTTTTCTATTTCAATAACTCCAAAAACTGTTCATAATTTTGCCTGAAAACTTTTATTAATAATCAATAAGGGGCAAGCAGTAACGCTTTGAGAAAGAAAAATCGAAGTTTCAGAAATAAAGATTCAGTGATGGTAAACGCATTGCACTTGAGAAAAAAATTTGTGGTTAGGGAAAAAACTATAAATTAAGTGACTAAAGAACATATAAAATAACAGAGTAACGAGTAATTAAAAAAAATGAATTATTGAAGGTAAAGCTGCGTAAAAAAATTTGTGTTCTGTTTCAAACAAAAATGTCAAATTAACTGTTATTTAAAATTATAATAGAAGAAAAGTGTGCTTGAAACAAATCTTTAGAACTATGCTTAACTAAAACATTTGTCACGGCGAGTTTACAGTGGTGGGATTTTCCTATTTACAGTTCCGAGTTGTCCAGTTTAGTTACAAGACAGTTAATGCATCAAAATATTTTAAATAGATATTCTAGGCTATTTTTATCAAAAAAGATAGTTGCATATCTGTGATAAGCTGAGGTAACAGTACTATTTTATTTCAAGGGATAGTTAGGGTGCCACCTGACCAACGTCTGGAAGTAAAGCCATTTCAGCTACCATTATGTCCAAAAACTTCAAAGCATCTCGAGCTACAAAAATGAACTTCGTTCATTTAAGTTATTTTTTGTAGCTTTAGATGCTTTAAGTCTTTAGAATTGGTGGTAGCTGAAATGGCTTCCCTTTTAAGCGTTGGTCGGGTGGAACCCTTACTTTCCCTTAAAATGAGATTTTCCTGACTGCTTGGCTATCTCCATAACATCATTTGTGCATCAAGCAAAAAATTTTACTAAATCAACTCAACATCAGATTGGTAGCAAAAAACAACAGACATCATATTTTTTGTTCAAAGCATCAGATCTGATGTAAAAACGCCACAAGTGGCAACACTGACTAGAAGTAAAAGCACAGTATAAAAATGCGCTATCTGCGTTTAATCAGAGAATATGCTACTTAATTGGATAAGCCTAATTGAGATCCTGACACGTTTGTAAACATTTGTGATTCGATTAGAATTTAATACAGGAATGCAAAAATACCGTCGCGCTGTCGCGCCATGCGACAAAAAGTTTTCATGCGCGAATGGGATTTTCAGCGACGAATAATGGATGGTAAAGTTTGTAGTGGTGCATGCTACCTACAATTTCTACGCGCTACTAAATTTCAAAAATATTTTTGCACCCCTGATTTAATATCAGATTGATTCAAACTGATTAGTCCGGGTATTGATGTTCCGTTCAGCTGAAACTGTTAGACAACTGAACATTTTCGATTTCCTGTCTGTTCTATTCTTTCTTTTTTGGACCATGCAGTGCTCCAGTGTTGCCAATTTACTATATAATTGCATGTTTGCGGAACTCGGATAAGATTGTACTCACAACACATTTCTGAAAACGATGCTATCAGACATTATTTGCAGTGCTTTTTTTATAATAATCAAAAACGCGGTTTTACAGCAAAGACGTTTCAATTGAGCATAAAACCTCATTAAAAAACTTAATCAAAGGGAACCTTTGCAGAATTTGGTATACAAACCCAATTCATAGCTATCATTACATCAGCTAGTATCATTTTTTGCAAGTCGTATTATTCTTACAAAAAAGGTTTTTGCTCTTTGTTTTTTGATAGTACTGTACTAATTTTCTCTATTGTAGCGGTCAAGGGTGGTTGCTACTCTGTCATCCAAGAGTTTTTTTCAACAGCTTAACTACGTATGAATCTTTGGCTATTGCTGCTTTGGCTTATAAAACCTGAATTTCTATCAAGTGTTTGCAACCGCTAGGCCGTGTGAATAATAGTTTTTAGTAGCGTTAGGGTTAAATTTAGGCTTTAATCGTTTATATCTCAAATCTCCATACCGGTACCAGGAAACAGATCACAATCAGTAGCGCATTGGGATAAGGGGTAAAAAACGGTGCCTCCAAAGTAATGGAAGCACCGTTTTTTATCCTTTATTTCAATGATAGTTACTAATCTTTAGAAGCAAACTAAGCACTACAAACCCTTTTGCTTTAGTGGGGTGTCAAAGTTCAAAGAAATAAAAGGTTGGCATTTCCTCACTGGCCGAAAAAGTCAATCAAAACGGCAGTTCAAGGGAAAATTTAGTCGATTTCTAAAAAAAATAATGTTACCACTTCTAAGGCAAAGTTTTGTTTTCCCTAAAGTTTATTTCCAAATATTATATTCTTAATATCAATCACAATAACAACTGTTTGATTCCTAGTCGATACAGGAATAGAGTAGGTTTAAGTTTCCCCTTTGGCCCGCCCCTCCAGAGAACGTCCATGCTTAGGCTAGAACTGCTCAGAAAATATTAAAAATATTTTACCGTCTTGAAAATTTACATGCATGACTCAGTGTTCGTCGACAATTTTTGAATGTCAAATGGATCATTCAGGTTTACTTTGCTCCTGAAAGACGTGTGTCAGCACAACGTTAGGCACGGCCGGGGGGCATGAGATGGAGATGTTCCTCATAGTTGTAGAAGCACAAAATGTTTTAGGGGGCAAAGCCAATTTACCCTAAATTTTGCAACATTGCAAACTTTTAATCGAAAGTCGCCGAACTCAATGTGGTGATTTTTTCTAGAAACCAATCTAGTTCGACGTAGAATGGTGGACAGCAAAGTTGCAAACCTAAACATTGCTCGATTTTTCTTGAAAACTGCCGATTTTTTCAAAAAAATTGCATAAATTTTCTTAGAAGTTGCTGGAAAATTCCACCTAATTTATGGATTGGGAGGCGCACGCCCCCGTGCCCCCTCCCCCAATTACCACGTCTATGTTGTTTCCCCGCGCTTAATCTGGCTACGGGCATGTTGCACAAACTTTCTAAAATAGTCACATAGATTAATTGCCTTATTTTGTACAAAATATTAAATTATATTACAGGTATAATTATAAAATATACGTTGAAAATGGTTTGAAAGCATTCAAATAAAAACAATAGTGTCTGTGAGTAGCTTAATGACTACTAGTACCTGTACAGTGCATTGAGTCATCATAAGCACCACCTCAGATGTGCAGCACAACAACTTAAAATTGGTGGAGATTCAAAAAACCCACTGATTTTGGTGGAAGTTCATTGACACCACCAATTAGAAAAGCAACTGTGCTTGCAAAACCACCGTTTTGATTTACAGTAAGCGGAAAAAACCCTTCTTTTCAATTCTTTACGTGTTCACGAGCCCTGATCAATCACTTACAAATTTGGGCTTTGTAATTTTCAAGTTCAAAAATTTTGTTTTCCCAGTCGTATTTCAGCAAAACAACCGAGTTTGTTTGAGTGCGTACCACATTCTGGTTTGTACTGTGGCACTGATGAATGCCAAATGAAAAGTTTGCCAAAACACTCTTTTTTAAGTATTTTCAGTTTTTTGTATCTACAATTTAAATAGTAAATAACGTTTTTGACGGTTGTTAAATGCCTATTGTTGTTTATAAAACAGCCAGCCAGTGTATTTTCTTACTTCATTTGTCATTAGATGATCTCATAAGATGTGAACCAGTTATTTTGTTGATGTTTTTGCAATTCACGGACGCGATGGCGTAGTGGTTAGAGCGTCTGCATCGCAATCGGTAGACGTGGGGTTCAATCCCTTTGTCGGGTCACACCAAAAGACTTGAAAAAAATGGTATCCACAGCTTCCCTGCTTGTCGCTCGGCATTTAGGGGAGATTGTGGAGAACAAGCTGGCAAGTTTGCTTGCTGTGTTCTTGGGGGCAAGGCACTTATCGGGACGCCCCCACCTTTATGTGAAACACAAGTGGCCCAGACACCTCGGAAATGGCAACTCCCAAGCGAGTGCTGACGTCCCGTCCAAAATATAAAGATGCAATTCGCTTTCTTGTGAACGGAGGATAAATATAGCAAAAAAATTAACAATGTTATGTATTTTACATTAGCGTTTCAACTACAAGGAACTTCATGGAATTTTCATTCGAATCTAAACAACAGCCCTAATTCTAAGGTGAGGTTTGGAATTATGGTTTAGTGGAGTGTTTAAAGGATCACTAAGAGCCGAAATTAAACGGATAAAAAAATATCTGGAAAACAATTCTGGTTTCATACCTTTTAAGTCTTTAATAGAGAGAATGAAACGTTTTTAATGTAAAATAAGGGCGTAGTCACGCTGTCTAAGTTTTGGAAACTAAGTTGACACTGTTACTGCTGATTCTTGCGTTTGGTCGAGCTAGTTGTTAGGAATATTTGTAATAATTTTCTGGCAGATGCCATCCTATTCGGTCGATATAATGCTTGATATTCGCTCAGGTTATTTATTCGCTCGATATTGTTGTTGTTGTTGTTGGTTACCCAACCCTTTCCGAGGGATGGGGGCATGGAGGAAGACCATGGAGCCCCAGGAGCCGGGCAACTCCCCAAGGTCTGGACCAGAGATCGTACAGAGACAGGGAGTTGCCAAAGAGTGAGCGACGCAAAGAGTCCGTAGCTGGACAGTGCAGAATGAGATGAGAGATGTCCTGGGACGAGTGTCCACAGGCGCTGCAGGAAAGATTCTGCTAATCCTAGAGAGATAAGAACCTAACAGAAGGCTGTGTCCATTGCAGCGTAGAGGAGAGAGAGGACACAGCGAGCATGACGAGGAAGCACAAGTTCCTCAGTGGAAATTGAGGGAACCTGCGTGTCAAAGAACTTCGATGAGACAGTACGCCTCCAGCCTGAGAAAAGACAAGAGTGGATACGAGAGATAAAAGGAGAGAGACTACAAGGAATTGCGGAGGGCGCAAGAAGCGCTCCCCATCTGGCCAGCTCATCAACCGTCTTGTTCCCCGGGAGAAACGAATGTCCAGGGACCCATTGTAGCCTGATAAAACAGGAAGAGAGAGAAGACAGTTCCTGCCAGATCTGCCACAGAGTTTGAGATGAGAGGAAAGATGGAGGAGAGGACAGGGCGGCGAGGACAGAACGAGAGTCAGACAGGAGGAGAAGAAAATAAAAATGGCATGCTTGTTGGTGCTGCCGAGACCAACAAAGAGCATGCAGAATGGCGCAGGTTTGAGCGGAAAAACTTGAACATGCTGGTCTTGCCGAAAAGGAAAGAGTGGCCTCAGTGCCACAGAGAGAGCAGTTGGCAAGAACGCCGAAACCGCCTTTGCCAAGAGGAAAAGGAACAGAATACCAGATCATGAGGGGGAGAGAGTCAAGGTGGGCGAGAGTCGCCCCTTGGCTAGAGAGAGGGGGATCAGAGCGAGAGCATGGAGTGGAAAGGGTAGGCTTTATGGTAAACGAAGGCAGATTCCAAGAAGGAAAGGGAGGGCACGCAAGAAGAGCCTTCTTAGAACAAGTAGAAGGAAGCATAAGCGGGTGAGTGGACGCAAAAGCTCTCCAGGACGATCTGCAGAGTCTTGATTTCACTTCTAGTCTGGCCAAACCTGAAATGGGAAGGGAGGTTGGGAGACGAAGAGCCCGCTCATAAAATTAAAGAGTGAAATGAGTCAGGGTGACTCGTAGGGGAGGTAAAGAAGACTCGGTGAGTAGTAGAGGGATAGGGGAGGACGAGAGACAGCCGGTGATGGCGCGACTAGCCGCTCGGTGGAGGCGTTCCAATTTGATAAAATTGGTAGCGCTTAGGAAAGGAAACCATCCGGGTGAAGCGTAAGTGAGAAGGAGCCGAAGTAAAGATTTGTACCGAAGAGAGAGGGACTCCTTGGAGGGGCCCCATGATGAAGCAGAGATACAGCGTAAGGTCTTGAGACGTGGGAAAAACTTGGCCTTCAGCGAAGATACATGCTTAGAAAAGGAAAGAGTGCGGTTGAAGGTGACCCCAAGAAAAGTTGAAGTGGGATTAAAACGGAGGCGGGAGCCAAGTAGGAGGAGGTTGGGCTGGAGGTCAGCTTGGTGGGGATCCACTTAAAAGAAGAAGGCCTCACATTTGCTCGGATTGAGAGGAAAACACCAGTACTCAGACCAGCGTTCCAATCGAAACAAAGCTCCTCCTTGTGTAGCCTCCACCGCAGTGGGGACCGAGGGGAAGAGGACCAAATGGCCAGATCGTCAGCGTAAAGAGAGCAGATGACAGAAGAAGACAGAGAGGCCGAAAGATCATTAATAAAGAGAAAGAAAAGTACAGGGCCAAGAACGGATCCTTGCAGAACACCTAGACGGACTCGAAAGGAGCGGCTTTTGTGATTTTAATAAACCACGCAAGCGCGCCTTTCAGAAAAAAAAGATTGAGTCCTACGAGCAATGCAAGGAGGAAGGCCAGTGTTTGTGGAAAAGGGCGGGATGCCAGACAGAGTCAAAAACTTTAGAGAAATTGATAGTAGACAGGATCGTCCGAGAGCCCGGCCTGGGTTTGTTAAACCCATCCGAAATGGACTGAGAAAGAAACAGAATTTGATCGAGTGTAGACCGTCCCGGGCGGAAACCGGGCTGGCTGGGAGAGAGAATGGAATTAGACTCCAGAAAGACGAGTAGACGGGATAGAATGATGCCTTCAAACAGCTTTGATACGCAGGAGGTGAGAGAGATAGGCCGGAAGAAAGCAGGTGAGTCGAGAGGTTTTCCCATCTTGTGGATGGGAATAATAGAAGATGTCTTCCAGATGGAAGGAAAGGAATGTAAAAACCAGAAGAGATTGAAGATGTAAAGAAGAAAATTCATGCCAGAGCGAGGAAGGTGCTTTAGCATGGGATAGGCAACTTTGTCTGGGCCAGTGGCAGTGGACGAGGAGAGGTTGGAAGCAGCCGCATGAAGTTAAGCGGGAGAGAAAGGAGAGCAAAAGGACGAGTGTGACTCCTCAGGGCACATGACTCGGCGGAGCTCAGAGAGGTTGTCTCTGGCTCTGCTACGCAGCGTCTTTGGCTGAGAAATAGAAAAGTGGGATCTCAGGTAAGCGGCATAGACCGAAGCCGATTCTCTGGGAGACGAACAGTTAGGAAAGTTAGGAGAGGAGGAAGACGTGGAAGGAGAGCCAGCGATAGAGCGAAGAAGAGAGTGCACAGATTTAGGATTAGATTTAGGTGAAAGAGAAGAGCAAGTCGTCTGCCATGCCTTAGCCTTGGCTTTGGCGATGACTGACGAGGCACGTGGAGAAGCAGAGATGTAAGCCTGGCGATCTTCCTCACTTCTGTAAGCGGCAGCAAAAGCCTTGCGTCTTTCACTAACTGCATCCTCCAACGCAGCAAACCAGCAGGCTTTAGGATGGCGTTTGATGCGGCCGAAAGGAATGCAAGATTTGGCAGCATTCAGTGCCAGAGGAGTAAAGAGAGCAGCAGCAGAGGAAAGAGAAAGAGACGAGTATTCCTCTGCCGAAGGACAGTGAGGGTCAAAGTAGGAGGCAAAGTTATCCCAGCGAGCTTTCTGAAAATTGAAGGAAGGGGGACGCTCGTTGGGGCGATAGACCAGAGAGAGAGGAACAGAGAGAAAAATTGGAAGATGGTCGGAACCCAGGTCCTGAAGCACCTCCCAGGAGCAAGAAAAGGCAAGAGAAGATGGAGCAAAGGAGATGTCAGGAGAGGAGCGACTGCCAGAGGAGCGATGTAGAAGGGTGGGTGTGTCAGGGTCATTAAGGGGGAGGAGGTCAGAAGAGATGACCCAGTCGAATACTCCCTCCCCACGGGGGTAGGAAGTACCTCTTGAGTCCCAGAGAGGGTGATGGCGATTGAAGTCCCCTAGAATGAAGAGATTTCTGGAGGAGGAAAGAATGGAGGGAGAAAAGGAGTCGGTTCTGCAATCCGTTGGGGAGGAGCGAATAGGGGGGCGTACACATTAAGAAATGACACTGAGGAGGAATTGTTAAGTGAGATGTTGACCCCTACATAATCAGAGTAGGGATCGAGCGAAGAAAGAGAGGAGGTGGAAAGCTCAGAAAAGAATAGGCCCTGCCTGACGAAAATGATGACACCGCCGCTAGCGTGCGTGGCATCAGGAGAGAGAATGCCAGACCGGGAGTGGGTGCGATCAGAACGCAGAACAGAGAATCCAGAAATCCGGAAAGAGGAAAAAGAGTTAAGATTGAATTCCTGGATTCAGATCAGATAGACAGGATGGGACGAAAGAAAGTGAAGTAGTTCAGTGCTCCTGGCTCGAAGACTTCCAGCATTCCATTGAAGAATCCTGAGAATATCAGTGAGGAAAGGAGACAGGAGGCGTAAAAGGACAACCAGGAGCAAGGGACGGTGGTGGAGGGGCAGAGGAAGGAGATACAAAATGGGCAAATGGGGGATAAGAGGTTTGAAGACGAGGATGGGGAGGGAGTGCAGCATTAGTAGGGTGGATCAGATTGTACAGTGGAGGTATACGTGTCGGAGGAGGGAGTCGCAGTGTTACGGCAGGGGGGGGGGGTAGCTCCAAGAGTGAAAGCTGCCAAGAGCTCTGAATTTCGAGAAGGGAAGCTGTGAGCACCTTAGATGGACCCATTTGGAGCAGGTGCAGCATTGCACTGACTTGCCCCGCCAGGTCACATTTTCAGCGCATACAAAGCAAGAGAGATAGGGTCAGGGTTGGGATGAGCGTTACCGCTCATCAAGAGAAGGAGAAGAATGAGGAGACGAAGAAGGGCAGGAGTAAAGAAAAAGTGAAACTAACTTGCCCCGCCAGGTCACATTTCCGGTCCACACAGAGCAAGAAAAAATGGAGTCCGGTTTGGGATGAACGTTACCGCTCATCAAGAGGAGAAGAATAAGGAGACGAAGAAGGGCACGAGAAAAGAGAAAGTGAAAATAGGCGACCGATTTTGAAAAAGCTGTGTGCTGCTCTTCTGCGGTCGTTCAGGGGGCAGCATAGCGAAAAAATAAAGCAAAGTGCCCGGGGTAACTTGGACCCTCGGAAAGTCCAGCAGCCATTTCGACCTAACCCAAACGGGGTCGGGGACCGCACCAACACGTTGAGGCGGCTGTTGATTGGTGCAGATATACGCTCGATATTCGCTCAATTTATTTATTCGCTCAGGTTATTTAAGTAGAAAATAATCATATCGTATAATCAAGCTAATTGAACTATTGAGCAGAGCTTTGATGTCTTTCAAAGTATGGTGACAACGGAAGTAGCTAAAACATTATTTTTTTATTTTTTCAGGATAAAATTGGCTTGTGGAGCGAGCCAAGTTTGGACAACAACATTTTGTCTCGAATCAAGAAAAAATTAGAGTTGGAATACGATGTTGTTTGCTCCCAACAATATCGTATGACTGGCGGAATGCCTCGGCCTCAACTGGCTGAGTTTTTCGGCGACGACTGCTTGTGTGTATTTTGGATCGCAACCCACGAAATATCGAAAAATGGGAAATATCTCCTACATGATATCAACCTCCTCCAACATAGATCCATATATGACGGATTTCCCAAACTCGTTACCCTTTTGCCTCGTGAAATTGTTGATAACCCGCCAGCGCTTCCTTCTAGTCTTGCAATGTATACGTCTTTGCCGGAAGATGAACATTTTATGAACAGAGTGAAATCAACTTATAATTCGCTAACAAAAACGCTTAAAAAAGATTGTACAGAGTAAGTTAATAGCTTGTCATCAATTACTTTAATCAACGGAACTAAAGCTCTTCCTCTGATAATGCTTTTCAAAATAAATTTAAAAAGATCCCCAGCTGCAATTCAAGGATTGTAAGAATGCTGATATCAGATCATCCCTTACATAGCCCTAGATCCCTTGAGAAAAGGAGCTCTGGGTGTGCTGCCGTATATGAATAAGCCTTATTTCCACAACAAAAGGTGGATGTAACATCCAACTGTAAGAGCAATTTAAAATTGGAGCAATGCGGTAGTTTTTGTGTGCAGTGCACTGTGCAATCAAATTTTAGCATTGGCCTATCCCAAGTTTTTTTCTTTTTATGGAAAACCAATCGCAAAAGACAGTACTTTCGTTCAAAAACTTTTTAAGTTTTTTTTGATTTTAAGGCAATCCCAACGATTTATCAACAAAACTTTACATTTGAAACACAGCAACATTGCCTCTCCGTGTTCATAGAGCGATGCCAAATTCTAGCGAATTAGTTATAAATTTTTTCGGAGAACACAAACTGTTGTATGTAATTTTATGACACTAGCTTTGGTTTTGATAGTGGCGGAGGAATAACAGAACTATTTCATAGAAGGTGTTATTCTTAATTGTTCAAAAGTTGGAAGTTATGTCTACGCTCTCTTCGCGTTAATGCCTTTTTACCTCAAGCATTGCAACCAAGCAGGGAAATGTGCATACATTAAGATATTTATCGCTTAGTCTTGTAAACAGAGTAGAAATGAAACTCGCAACACCTTAAGTGTGATATCAGTCTTAAATTACCTTTAGTATTTTTTGAACTACTAAAGAATTATATGTGAAACTTATAGAGATTGGAATTCAAGAGTAATTTTGGGGTGCTGACTTCAGAAGTACAGTAGGCGCCGCTTGTGACCACGGATAATATGACCAGCCGCTTATTATGACCAATTTGGTACGGTCCGGAATTTCTCCATTTAAAATTCTCCTTTTAATATGACCAAATTTCGGATAATATGACCAACATTTTTTCCATCTTGTTACAGTACAGTATTTTTCCCGTCTCGCACTTACCACTTCGCTTTTTCAACATATTGTTACACACTGTACTAAATTTTACCGTCACTTGTAGTGTCAAAGTACTGTACTTTGTTTTACTGCCAACGTCACACTGTTACTTCGGGTAAACGATGAATTTGACGGTATTTGGACTTCTTGTGGCTTACGACGTCGATTCAGGAGCTGTTATGGAGGCTTCAGTTTTTATAACCATTCGGATATTATGACCAAAATGGTCTGGTCCCAAGGTGGTCATATTAAGCGGCGTCTACTGTAATGACAGATTTTCCATTAGTAGTATAGTTTTTGAGCTACTAAATATTTTAGATTTGTGTGATTTTGGCTATAATCCTTTCAGCCACGATATAGTATTTTTTGCTGAAAAATTTTCATTCTTTGTCCTAATGACCTTTATGGGGAACTGTCAATCCAGAATACATTTTTTTTAATTTTCTCATTAATTATACAAATTACGATATGCGTACAATCGCATTGTGACCAATTGAGCTGTACAATTGTGCTCTCTATTTCTCAATCATACAGAAAGCATAATTTCTTTGAGCTTCATAGGACATAACAAAAGTGATTTTTTTTATGTAAAAGAATCTATTTTCCCAATGACACACAACAATTACAGCAGTCTCATTTATTGTAACAATCTTGATATGATGCAGCAGTTTGTTTCCGCGCATTTTCTCAGATATACTTCATGCCTTGTTCTTCTTGCAGTACTTAACAAGATGTTGTTTACTTCTTGTGAAACCTTGTAAAACAATTTTTGCTCTTATTCAAGCAGAGAAAAACATTGCACTTGACACACATGACCCTGCTTCGACCTCCACAACCTTCCAACTTGCAGTATTGCTCTAGCCCATCAATACAATTTGGCCAATAACCAAAAAAATCATACCGCACATCCTGCACTGGCATCATTGTTTTCTTTGCCCCTTTCTGAGGCGGAGAAGCAAGAGATATAGCACTGTGCAGCTCTGATCTAGGCCTGTCTGCAGATCTAGCTGGTACTGTTGCCATTGTCAAAGCACGACCGACTTCATTTCGGAGAGCCAATAAATCGGAAATATTTGACTCTGGTGTACCATGTACAAGCTCAAAATCACAATACTTCAGCCAAGAATTACCAACTGCCAGATCTAAGAAATGGAAAAACATATGGACAGACCACTTCATGGTTTTTGCTTTGATTCTGTACAGAGAAATAAGATAATTAATTTTGTCCACCCCGCCCATGTAATTGTTGTATACGCCAATAGAATGGGGACGGTCAATCATGATATGTTCCTTGGCAGACTCACTCCAACGTCTTACTTGATCAATCGGCTCAACACCTGCAAAAGTTGAGGCAAGTGTCACAACTCCATTGTCAAACCAGCGACTGACACAAATGTCTTTTTCAGCTGAGACCTTAAAGTCAATTCCACCGTAGATCTTAAAGCCGTAGCACTCAGTGATTTCTTTTTTTTCCCTTAAGTTGTTTTGCCAAAGAAGATGAACTAGTACTTGGTATCGTGTCGGGCTCATCAGTATCACAGAATCCCAATTCAGAATTTGATGATGACTTGTTTGGCTCCAAAATATACTCAATATCGTCATCTTCATATTCGTCGTCTGTGCTTGAAAGATCTATATTGGATCCATCCAACTGGGTCAATATATCATCCACGGATATATTTTTTCGTTTCTTTCGATTTTTGAGCAATGCTGAAAATCAAATGAAAAAAATTCTTTTTACTCTTGTAAATTACCTAAGTTAAATTACTTTTAATAAACTTGACGGCATAAAATTTTACGTAATCCTAAACTGGGTTAGTTTTGTCAGTGCAAACCTATTTGGTAAAAGACAGAGTTTTGCACAAAACTCAGATTCAAACATATAACAAAAAACGTCGCCCATAACTGTAGAATAACGTATGAGATTAGTATTATTCTATAAACAAATGGGGCATAATTGTACTCAGGAGTAACATTCTTTCAACAAGTATTGTTGCACTTCGTTCACACTACGTGTTTAGGCTAAAGTTGAAGTGGGACACATTGAGTACGATCGCACTAGGTTTTTTTTGAAAAATTCTCTTAAGGTAATATCTACCAGTTATATACCCAAAAAAGTACTCTATGTAATACCCGAGTGTTATTAATCTATTGTATCTACTTCATTGCCAATTATCTTCTCTTATATTTTCAATAATTTCACTTATTTTTACTGACCTTTACCACGTGCGTACATTTTGGTAGTCATCTTGTTCAAATAGCAACTAGTAGTTCCAGCACTTTGATACCACAGATCAAATCTATTTTTTAAATCACCCAGTTCCGTCCAATCATATCTTCGACAACTAAAATAGTAAACTGTAAAGCGTGTGCATAGGACAAGCATTTTAGTAGTGATACCATTGTGTGTCTGGTGACCAAAGAGGCTAAGCATATTGATGCATTTAAGGGTTGCACATTTCGTGATTTGTTAATCTTTCTAAAATGTCATTTAAACAGTAGCAAGTTTTTGGAACAACTTCATGTACGTGAAGAGTAATGAGCAACAGAGAAAACAACAAAAAATTTAAACAAACTTAAAACATGTTATACAGATAGATGAGCCTGCATTGCGAAGATTTGTGAAGACAAAAAAGCGTTGAAAAGTAAACGAAAGCCCAAATACGTTGGCATATCGTTTTTCCATGATAGATAAGTTGGGACTTTTGCTAATCCTAAATTTTCTTTTTGTGCTTTTAGGAAGTATCCACTGCTGACCAGGGCTGGGGAGCTGGCCTAATATAGACCAGGCTTTAGCTCCGGAGCTAGCAATTTTCAAATCTATGGCTCCTGCTCCTGCTCCGGCTGCGGAGCTAGTATTTAGATTCATGCAGAGCCAGCTCTAGTCGAGTTTTCAAGATTTTACTAATGTAGTCAAATGCAATATATTTTTAGCCATGGATTTTACCGATAATATAACTATATGGTAAAGAAATATCCTAAAATAGTTATGAAATAGCAATGATTATTAAATAAACAATTTAGATCAGTGAACATAAAATTGAAATGCATCTGAAAAATCAGTAGAATTACAGTACTACACCTACATTTTTTCTATAATGGGATGGGAGCTGGAGCTGCCAAAAATTTTGATGGCTTCAGCTCCGGCTCCACTAACATCTGAAAATTAAGCTCCAGCTCCTTCAAAAAATCCCAGTTCCCTGGCTCCCAGCTCCGGCTCCCCAGCCCTGCTGCTGGCAAACGTAAACTTCTTTTTGAGAACCAGCTATGGTCTGCCATCATATTGGTATTGCAAAACCCCAGGTATTTTTTCTCCGTCAGGTTTATATCTGGGTGAATAACGCTCTTCGTGTTTTTCACTCATAGTACCAAACTTTTGAGGAAAGTAATTTAGGCGACTATGGAGGATATTGGGACTCTTATTGCATCTCAATTTTTTGTAAGAATTTTACAGCTGTTTCACAAGGTGGTGATAATTGAGAGCTTTAAAATTTCCGAGGAAAGCTTTAACAACATCTGTGAAAAACTCCCAAGCATTTTTCCAGAGTTGGTATGGTAAGTGGAAAAGATTTGTCCTGCATTAGACGACGTATTTGACGACCATCAAAAATTCCTGCCCTCGACTCTTTCGTGATAATTGCAGGAAACTTTTTGCAGATGTGCAAAGCAGTCCCTTTCCCTATCTAAAGATTTTATAAACTGCTTCATCGATCCTAGTTTGCTGTGAAGAGAAGGAAGTAACACCTTATGTGGATTAATCAAAGGAGAGAGCAAAATGTTTCCTTCACCATCTTAAATCCTTCTTTTTTTGGACAGTTTTTCTAAATCCAGGAGTTCTCAATCTTTTTTTAGCTATGCACCCTTTCACAGAACCTAGATTTTTGGTTTGTTCCCAAAAAGGATGCTTTTTTCATTTCTCAACTAAAGAAAGCTCTTGGGATTAAGTTGATGGAAGTGATTGTTTTAATCATTTTGTGCTGTTTTTTAAGATTTCCTTGTAAACCTTTTGTTGTAGCCGTTATATTTGATTTTTCTCAACATATAGACTTTGTTGTCAAAAATCTTTGAAGCGACTTTACAAAAAGCTTGCTCGCGTACCCCCAAACTTTCTCTCACGTACCATTGGGTGTACGTGTACCCTAGTTGGAAAAGCCCTGTACTAGGTCACTGTGGGCTCCTTGATCAAACAAAACATACATTTATAGATTTGGATCACCTCTAAAATCTTTACTTTCATCGTCATCACCAGAACTTCCACTGACGGATAACATTTATCTGATTTTCCAGAGTGTACAATACTTGGAATTGGTATTTCTTCAGAATGGAGTACAGGTCTTACAGCTAATTTTGGGATAAGAAACCTTTGACAAAATTGATGGATTGACATCTACAAGATTTATCATGCAAAAATAGCTACTATGTACATGATCAGAAGGCTTTCTCCAAACCATGGCAACACCGAACATTAGACCATTATTTTTCCTTTGGTCCACTCTTGTAGGTGGTCGACACAAGATTGCAAACTGATTGAGGTTCCCAAGGCTTACCTTGATCTCCAATCTTCACTTTAAAGTATGCTTTGTGAACAAACTCTTCAACATTGGCCAGTCGCCTTGCTAGCGTGTACAATATTTACCTCAACTACGTCAGCATGTCATAGGGTTTATCTTGCACATTCGTCGTTTGTTGTCCATTTCAGCTCTGCTAAAAGTTCTGATAATAGTAAAAAGTCGCTAATTAGATTAAATCTAAAACAACATTTTAAGCTATTTTTTTACACCTCAACAGTAATGTACCCAAGATCTTTTGAACAGATACTTTGATAGAGCTAATTTTTGAAGCTTTGACAGAATCACAAGTAATCCTATACAAAGTCAATTCTATACATTCCAAGCATAAGCTGTTCACTGCATCGCTACCTACAAACTGGAAACCGGGACTATTTATTACGATCGACTATGATATTAGGCACAGACCAACCTGACGATTTTGCTGCGGTCACCGTTTGTCAATTGGTTAGTATAAATAACTTCCTATACGTCTTTCAACAATAGCTGATAAAGAATTTCGGCAGCTGCAAGCATCGCTAGTGACAACAAAATGTACTTGCAAATAAAAATGGTGAGAGATAACTATTAGATATTTTTTTTCAGATTTTTTCCGTTTTCCAAAAAAAATGCGATGCCTATGCTAAGCAGATGCTAATCCCTACCGGATGGACAAAAACTGATGCGACTTTTCGACCCTGCACCCCAAATAAAACTTCATACCCGCTAGAACTAAAAGTATCCCAAAATCCTGTATACCAATATCAGTAGCCTTCTTTTTTTAGGTACGATGGATGTCAGAATAATGACGTTGTTGACCTCTGTTAAAGCTACTCAGCACTGAAATTACCAAGTCAATCCACTGCTTTTCTGTTCGCTTAATCTTCATGTTTCCAAAAGAACAAAGAAATTTCTGTCGTGATATTTATTCAAGATATTAAAAGCGGTTTGATTTTGCTGTTGCTATTGGGCGTTACTGGATAGAGCTGGCAATGACGTTACTTTTGCCGCACCTTGTGTAACTTGAAACTCTTACTGGCTGCGCGTATGGTTCGTGGTACCAGCATAACATTCGGCATTTCATTAGTCTTTGCTACAAGTTATGAAAATGGCTTTGCATTTAGTATTACTCCGGCTGCCGCATGACTACTACCAAGGTATTCTGAAGAGTATTCTTCTGTAGATCAGTTATAATTTTTTTAGTTGCCATTAAAATAAAGGGTGCGGCAAAAGTAACGGCATTTTTGTATTTCTTAAGTTTGAAATTATTTTTTTATAAATAAACAATTTTGAAACCAAAAAAGAAACAATTATTAATTAGAAAACTCAGATTCAAAAAAGGTGTATTCTTAAAATAAAGAGGAAATCAAGCAGAAACTAGAAAACTCAAATAACAAAAAGGGCGTTACTTCTGCTGCACCCGGTATAATACTGTATTTTAGTTTCAATATAGAAACATTTCATTTTGAAGATTAATTTTTGTATAAAGGGAAACTTCCATTTAGAAAAATCGACTTTCAAATGAAAAAAGAAAAAGGTCTTTATTTTGAAACGAACAGAAAATTTGTCACACTTGCCGCCATCAGTATAATATAAGTTTGCAGTACGGCCTCCTGTACAAAAAAGGTTGTGCACCCCAAGACTACAATATGTTGTTGCTGTATATTATCAGTCGTATATGTCTAGCTTACTATTTTGCGTTCATCAAATCCGCCTGCACACTTTGCAGTGGCTAAAACAAAGGCTTTCAACGTTGTCTCAGTGTTTTGTATCAAATCTAAACCACTGGACTTACTTTCCTTAGAATCAGACGAAAACTATACAGTTAGACCTCGTATATAACGGATAATTGCATATAACGGACGAAATTTCAAGTTCGGATGGTCTTATTGATTTTAGTGCCTTTCAACGTCGTCTATAACGGATCCGTTGTCGTATGTATATAACGGACCAATTTTTCAGTCCCGTTTAGATAAAACATCGTAAACTACATTGCCGATAACTGATTCATTCTTCACCAAAGAAAATTACAACTTGTTGTGAAGTTTTTGCAGAACAATTGCGAACAAAATGTAATAAAAAAAAGGATCGAAAGCCAAGCAAGCTACAATCACAAAATATTTTCGTCCCAACAATACATGAATAGCGTACCGTATCGTCATACCTGCGTATAGTTTTTCTATTAAATAATACAATGACTAAATACATTGGTTCTGTGTTGAGTTGGTCTTGCAATTAACTCAGGAACACAAAACGTTATACATCTGAGCTGGAGCATAATGAGCTTCTATAGTGAGCATCGGATCAATGTATAAAGCCGACAAATATTGCTGGTCCCGACTTGTTTTATATACGAGGTTTACTGTATTTAAAGAAAAGAGGTGAAATAAATAACTCACTAGCGTTGCTTGATGCACTTTTGTTTCGTAGCATACTCCATAGTGAATAAAAGCGAACATTTGCCTTTTGAAAATACACGATCGGATTTTTAAAACACGTATTGATCAAATTTGGCGGCCACACAGTCAAGATTGTTGAACCGCTATTATCAGCAGTGCTTGTTTGTTTAAACATCATAATGGCTAAGTTGTTCATAAAAAAGGCTCCTAGCGATAATTTTGTTTGCTTATTTGTACTGCGTGTAGTAAGAATACACTCTTTCAGCAGTACTGGTGACTTAAACACAGTTTCATTACGACCGTATTGCACTTTAACTGAAAAAACTATACAAAGAGCCTAACCTCCACTTAGCCTAATTTAGATGCGAAATATAGTAGACTGGAATGATTTAAGTAGCAAATAGCGATGGCATTTAGCTATAACAGTAAGACGATAAATGAGAATAAGTACGTTAGAGGACTGTAGAGAAGCACTTTACTTTATGCACAGTAAGCTTATGGCTTTTTAATTGAGTTTTAGCGAGATTTGCCACAATAGATGTACGATATTAGCACTGGTACTATTATTATAGTTCTGATTCAGTCACAAATTAACAAGAGTTACTTGACAAGGTAACAACAAGCACTTATTTGTTGACACCAAATTCGGTAGCTTCTATTAAATACACGTAGCCTACCGACTTTATAGGTGACTTGTTGAAGCGGTTAAAACTTCATTGCAGTGATTTACACTTTGACCATATTTTTAATTTTGAGAAAAACCTGAAATGACTGGGATGCCGCAGTTCTATAGTGCTGCAAATCTACGAGATTCTCACGCGAGCACGTAGAAGTAAACAATAAAAACTTTACAGAATTGGCTGTCCTAGATAATATTTCTTAGAATTGCTAACAGCACAAAAACACGAATTATAGATGTAGATTTTCAGCAGCTATATGTGGTTGATGTAGAAAGAGGCCTTGCAACTTTACAAGGGTGAGAATCAGTTTTATTTAAAATTCTTATGGGAAGATTTTGTCAGTAACAGTAATCATGCAAAGTTAATTTCATATATATTGAAAAAGCAGCAAAATTTTCATTGATTTTTCTATCAAATTGGAGAAGAAATTCATTTCAAAATTTGAGATCAATTTCTTCTATAGATTTAAAGTAAACGCTTTTATTCATTTGGTACATGCAACGGTTATAGGCGTATGGAAAAGGCTAAAGACATTTTGTCTCAAATAAAAGAGGATAATGAAAACCGCTATCCTTACCTCATAAAAGCTTCATCTCAACAAGCTGTACAGTGCTGTTTCGAAAACTGATTTTTTACTTTATTCACAACATTTGCACTCTGCCGAAACCTTTTCAAAATTTTACAAATTTAGACAAAACACTTAAGGTGTTGGTGGTCACCAAAACAATTTTTAGTGGATACCAAAACCAAAGTTTAAAACAACTTAATTAGAGGTGATTTTTTTTATGCTTTCATGTGGAATTTTGCTCGAAAACAGCGCAAAACAAAATGATGATGATGGCTTCTTCTAACCAAAAACTTAAAAGTTTGAAAATTCTTGGTTAAACTGGGGCAGTAGCCCTATTTTAAATAGAAAAAAGCATTTTTTTAAAAAGAAATTGAGTTTCCTCCAACAATTTCAGCGTTGGCTACATAATTGTAGAGCCCAGAAACAACCGATTTGTGCGGTGATAAATAGTAAAATGAAAACTTTAAAGAGGCCGAGAGCGAGTTGTATTTAAGAGTCATGAAATCACGTATTTTGTTTCAACAAAAACCTGGGTATCATTTTTGTTGCTGCAAAAAGATCATTTGTTTAAAAATAATTTTTGTATGTTTTTAATTGCATTGCTTAAAGAGATGTTTTTAATTTGACGTTATAAAAGTTTGCTTGAGTTATAGACTACTTGTAACATTTGTGGATTGATAGATATTCATTTTTAGGTGTAAATATTTGGCTTGTTAAACGGCTTTGGTCTATCGGTACCTGTATGCCTACTTCTTTCACCTCTTTCTAATCAGTGGTGATTTAGGATGAGGCAGATGCTTTGCCTCCCTTTCCAGATATGTTCGACAAGATGTTTTCAGTCTTTCGAAGCCGTGGTAATGTCCAAAAAATGTCTTCATCGATAGCAAAGGCTTTTAGGAGGCCCTCATTTCATATTCATTTCATAAATTCTTGCCCCAAGCCCCTAATGTCCTTAGTTCACCACTGTTTTTAACGACACTAATTTTCCATTGATTAAGAAATCAAGAGCAGTTTGAGGTTTTTGCTGCAGCACCGTGTTTTTACTTTTCAATATGCAACTGCACACAGTTTTAAAACTGCAGTTTTAAAAATAATCTTGGTATGCTTGCATTTTTAATTTGTCGTTGGTGTGATTTTTATACCCCTGTACATTGATTTATTATGAAGCTTATATGATGATTCAAAATTATATTGCGTAGTGATGTGCTTTATATGGACAACAGCTCTGTTTTCGGTTTGCGGCGTGGACCGAGATATCACCATTTTATATGCACGTCGCGTTTTGATAATAATATAATATAGAATTTTTAATTCTATCTCAATCTTAAATTCCTTTTAAAATTGAGGCAACGTATGATAATCGCTCGGATAATTAGGTCTTACTGCAACTTAATAAAACTTGGAAAAGATTGGCTTCCACTAAAAATACCTTAAACTACTCTAATAACAGAATATTGTATTCACAGAAATAACACTTCACGACTTCAAGCTTCTTCGCTCAACGATCTCAGAATTAACCACTTTACTACACAATCAGGAAAACCGCCAAAACTAATTTCACCAATAACTGCTTAATACTCGCCACGTCCACAGAATTCACAATAAATTGTCACAAAAAACAATTTTCCTTCTTTACTCTGTCAATCAATCTCTCTCTCCCCACTACACACTTTTCTCTTACTCTACTATCTAAAAAAAATCCTGTCTCCTTATATATAAACCGAAAAAAACAATCCAGAAAACTCTAGAACGAAATCACGTAAAAAAAGAATAAAAGCCCTATTAATTATGTAATCGGTAATCGAAATTCTTCGAAGAAGCTAGAATCACTAGATCAATCTGGAATTTTACTATGTCGTAATAATGATTGTGACGTAATAAAGGCGTACTTACAGCAAATCCAATTGCGAGGAAAAAAGGTCTTTTTTTTCAATCGGTAGCCGAGCGAACAAATGATACAGCACTTTACACATATATGAAAACTACTCTTCAAGGCAAATTTCCTTATTCGTGACAATGCAGAACCTCCACCTTTTGAAAAAGAAGAGGTAAAATAACATGTATTTCGTATCAATTTTATTAACCAAATATCACTTGTATGCGGTATAATAAATAAATTGCTAAGGAGACTGGTTTTCTAAATTCAGAAATCATTTAGAGATTGATAACTGAAAAGCAAGTGGAAAGATTATACTAATATTTTACAAGGTGCCTTAAAAGTAAATAGGCTTAACACTGGAACAATTTAACAAAATATTAATCCAAATTTACAAAACGGATATAAAAATTTTTCACAAACAATTAGAAAAATTTTTAACATACATATAGCTTGTTGAATTTATTTTTTCAAGGGATTTTAGACTTCAACGTGAGCACCACCCATTTCGAGACATTTGAGCCATATTTTGATTCGTGCTTGTCCAACGTTTCCTCAAGAATGACACGAAAAAAATATATCTAGGGCAATAAAATTTACTTCGCTGAATCATGGTATGTAGTAAATTTACACTAGGACGATATAAACCACACGCAAATAACCAAATTAAGCATTGTGTAGATGATATTTTTGAAAAAATACAAACTTTTCCTAGATTTAATGTTTCGCTTTTGTGACCTGCCCTGGTCCGAAAAACAGTTGACAAGGTGAATAATGTCTATATTATTGGTAGTAAGCAAAATTCTGCACCTTTTCTCCCTTGTGCAAAAATTTAAATTCTTCTTGCTCTCCACGTCATTCCGGAACACTCTCAATTTTTTTTTCGGTAATATGTCTAATATAGAACGAAATATTTTCCACGTCTGGTTTTAAAATGGTAACTCGTTGTCATAGGTGGATTTAATTTGAGGCAGTTGCCTCTAACCCCCCTCCGTTCAGACAAGTCCTATCAACTGCTTTTATCCTTGTTGAAATTTTTAAAACTCAAGTCTCTCCAGCCTTTATTAAAGAACTTGTGTTCCCTCGATGTATTCTTTCGTTTTTGCTGCAATGAACACAGCCTTTTTTAAATGTTTATCTATTTCTATTGGATAGAATCAAGAATCCTTTGTGCAGCGCTTGTGCTCACCCAAATCAGGACACTTTTTATTTCATGTTATGCTGTTTATTACGTCAAGACGTACTAGCCTACGTCAAAAAGCTACAATTTCTGATCCAAAACGTGAGGAATTGCTTTACTCCTGGAGCTCCATGGCTCCAAGCTCATGAGCCAAGAAAGAGGTTGGGTAACAACAGCAACAAGGCTGTAAGGTTAATTTCATGGTCCTCTAAACTCTTTGTTCCTCCACTATTTTCGAATATTTTCATTTGATGATTTATCCTATTCCGCAGTGGCACTTTCAAAGAGACTTTGTTCCGTATCCGCAGTTTCTAGACAAGGATAAATTAGTTTATTTATGCATTTTATGGTAGCATTTGAAAAATCATCTGAACATCACCAGAGCTCTATTAAAAGATAGTCTATTAAGCCAATGCTCCGCAACCTTTTTCAAAGCGAGGCACGCTTATAAAACTCGCCAAATTCGGCGGCACACCTCAACAAAAAATGTAATCAAAAACGATTCTAGGACAAATACCCCCGGACAAATACCCACCGGACAAATACCCACCGGACAATTACCCCCCTTGCCAAATACCCACCGGACAAATACCCCCTGGACATATACCCACCACAAGATGAAATGTGAGGAAAAACCCTAACCCTAACCCTAACCCTAACCCAACCCTAACCCTAACCCTAACCCTAACCCTAACCTTAACCCTAACCCTAACCCTAACCCTAACCCTAACCCTAACCCTTAAACAAAACAAAAAAAACTGGTGGGTAATTGTCCGGTGGGTATTTGGCAAGGGGGGTAATTGTCCGGTGGGTATTTGTCCGGGGGTATATGTCCGGTGGGTATTTGTCCGGTGGGTATTTGTCCTGATACCATCAAAAACACAAGAAACGTAACAAATAATATGATTTACGCTCGTATTTTAATGAGATATTTGTGCTTGTTTTAATGAGCACAATCGCTCTTTGTTTGGCTCGATACTTGAAAGAGCAACTCGAAGTCTGTCGTCAACATTTTTTATTCAGGATCGTTTTTGATCAGAAATAAAGATGAAAAGCTTTGTTCGCACAAGTAAGTCTTGCAAAATTGGAGCAAAATTTCAATAGCTGTATAGGAAATTTGCTTATATTCTTCTTTGATTGAAATCCAAAACATATCAAGTTGAACTTCGCGCTGAATTTCAATCTTAGTGTTCTGTGGTTTCTTTCTTCAAAAGAAATTTTCTCGAATAATCAGAGACAATTCTTTCTTTGACATTTCAGCATTAGCTGAGAAAAGATTTCGAATCCAGTCATATTTTTGCTGCATTAAAGTTAAGAGGTCTTTGACCAAATTTAGCACGAAACCTTTTTCAAATCTTTACTGCTTCTCTGAAACATTTGCAGAGATCCTAGTCTTAATTCATTTTGCCAGAGTTGCAATTTTTGTCGAAACCCATGCAGCTTGTCAAAACATGTTCACATGTTTTCCCTTATTCCTTGCATATTTATATTGAGCTCACTCATATGCTCAAATACGTCAGCCATGCAAGCAAGTTCAGCAATCCAATGATCGTCTTCAAGATGTTTATACAACTCGTGCTTGTTCTAGTTTCATAAGAACTGCTTTACTTTGCGCTGAAGCTCAAATTGTCTTGCGAAAACTTTTCCTCGTGAGAGCTAACGCACAAAAGTGTAAAATAGCAATGACTAATGTTCTGATCCCATTTCTTCGCATAGTATTGAAAAAATTTGCAAATTTATAGCTTTTGCTTTAACGAGGTTAACAATTTTGATGCAATCGCTCATCGATTCTGAAAGTTTCTGTAGTAAATGTTTGATCATTAGAGCTTCCCGAGGTATACAGCAATGCGTGATTTGTATTGCTGGATTTTGACGTTTTACCCATGCAGCAAAGCCTTTGTCTGCGCCCATTATCGCTGAAGCACCATCAACACAAACGCTGATGCAGTTACTCCAATGGATATCATGAGTTGTAAAAAACTCGTTGGTTATGCGAAAAATTTCCTGACCGGTAGTTCGCGCTGTAAGTTCTTAGCAAAATAAGTATTCTGCTGTTGTGGAAGCGCCATCTACAAAACTTACTACACTTAACAGCTGTGCTTTCTTGCTAATGCCTGTTGTTTCGTCAATCTAAATGGAAAATTTTGGGGAAGCTTTTATTTTTTTGTCAAAGTTTTAAGTACATCGTTTGACATGTCGTTAATTCGTCTTCTAATAGTATCCGCAGACAATGGCTCTTTACTAACCTCCTTAACTTTCTTTGGTCCAAGCATTAATCGAACAATTTCTTGGCATGCTGGTTTTAATATAATTTTGCCAATAGTATGCGATTTTTTGACGTGCAATTAATTTAGCGACCTGATAACTGGCTTCTAATGCTTTTTCTGAGATTGTAAAAGATAACTTCATAAAGCGCTCTTCCTTTTTTTTTTGACTAAACATCTGCTGGAAGTAAACCGACGCGATGGCGTAGTGGTTAAAGCGTCCGCAGTCGCAGTCGGTAGACCTGGGGTTCATTCCCCTTGTCGAGTCATACCGAAAGACTTTAAAAAATGGTATCTATAGCTTCCCTGCTTGGCGCCAGGCATTTTTAAGAGGTTGTGGAGAACAAGCCGGAAAGTTCGCTTGCTGTGTCCTTGGGCAAGGCACTTAACGGGACGCCCCACCTTTATGTGGAAGACAGGTGACCCGGAAATGGCAACTCCCAAGCGAGTGCGCACTTACCGTCCAAAACATAGCGATACATCGCTTTCTCGCAAATGGAGGATAAATATGGCAAATAATTTTTATTCTTGGGAGCATGACGGGCATGTTTCGTGTTTACGTGCCACATAAGTTTACTAGGAACCATAACTTCATTTGCAAGTTGCTACCCAAAAATAACGCAGAGTGGTTTTGGAGCATCTTTGTTACCACACCAAAAAATTCATACTGAATGTGTCTTTAACAATTTTTGTTTCTTTACAACGTTGCTTGTGCTAGGTGCATGTACTGGATCATTATTACATGTTCCGAATGTTCTTTTCAGAAATTTATTCATTTTACTAAACTTTAAATTACCTTTACTTTTAATTAACAACCGGTTAGCTCTGACTCTGCAAACGCACACTTCACTTCGTTTAATTAGATTACACTTGCTCTGTTTTGCCTCGCTGATAGAAAGATGTCGATGAGTAAATGCATCACGTGTCTTTATTATAACGTCATAAATGCCCAGTGGACAGTGTGGAATTTAGATTTGTGTGATTCAAACACGTAAAATAACGTTCAAATTTTCAAAGGATAAAAAGTATTTTGCAAAAAGAAGAGAAAGGTTACAGTTACTCTGCGGCACACCTGGCATCGTCTCGTGGCACACCGGTTACAAAGCACTGTACTAAGCCATATAAGTTACTTTAACGACCAGTTTGGTGCTAACAGAAACTTCGGCAGCAGACAGGTTTAAAATAAAACCGCGACTTATAATGTCAAACAAGATGTTAATAACAGTTGATAGACACAGCATAGTTCATCATCGCTACGATTCAGCCTATTTATTCTCTTTGCTTAGTTGGGCCATGGACTTCTAAATATCAGGTTTACCGGTATATCAGGTTTACCGATAATTATTTCCTTATGATGTTTATCATAATGTCTAAGTAGGGCCGAATTATCATTATTTTCAAAGTAGTGAAATTTGTTCCATAGTACTCGATGTTTCGTCCAACGTTGTGAAAAAGATGTCATTGTTTGACCAATTGAATGCTCGAATTACTGACATACCAGTTAGATTATTGCAATCGGCGGGACACATTCCTGCATCAAGATTTACTGCAATGATTGAATACATCTTGCATCCTATTGCAGTGAAATATTGTCAGGATGGGATCAAAGAATATCGCAGAGATAGCACCCATTATCTACTCGAATTAGATCAATGGAAATCAAACAACCTGAATATTCAAAACAAGCTCATTAACGAAGATCTGTTTATTGTGGCGGCAGATGTTATTGCACTCTACCCCAACATCAACAGAAATACGCTTAGAGATGCCCTCACTACAGCCCTCAATTTACAATCGCAATTTTGCGCACTGGGTCAAAGGTATTTTGTTGAATTAATTATGCTTACCCTAGAATCGGTTATTATACAACATGGACAGCGCTTTTATAAACAATCTAACGGCATAATTACTGGTGACAACCATTCAGTCTCGCTTGCTAACATAGCTATGCATTTTGCTACAACTCCAGCATTCCCTATTCTAAAAAAAGCGGTTATTTATAAAAGATTTATCGACGACATTATTTTTATTGCTATTGGGGAAAACTCAACGCAAAATATAATCAAAGCAATAGAAAATAGTCTTGGAAAAGCTGGACTTCAAATAACCACTAAATTGTTTAATACCAAATGCTCAGACCAACAAGTCGAATTTTTAGACGTTCTCCACAAGCATTCATCGGACTCACCATTTAAATTTGTCACGAGTAATTATGTCAAAAAAACTGCCTTTGACAGGACTTTCATAAATGGTGCTTCATATCACCCCTTATGGGTATTTCAATCTATTGTAGTATCTGAAGCAATGCGCATGCGGCGTATATGCGAAGACAAAACTGACTATGATACTAGTCTGGAATATCTAAAAAACAAATGTTTTAAATCCAAATTTCCTAAAACTCTCACATCCAAGATAATTGAGCAGGCCAAGTCTTTGGTGGATAGATTTCATCCTATTAACAAGAGCAAATTAAAGAAAAATAAGCAGAAAAAAATCGTATGGGTAACCCGGTTTCCAAAACTACTGCGGTCTAGCCAGATGGAAAAACGTCTGCAATCAAACGTAATGCTTGCATACAAGCGCCCACAGACACTAGGCAATTTTGTCACCCGCTATAAAAAGCTTTCATTTGGTCTTCTTGAGGGTAAGGATGGGGGCATATCTGGGCCCTGTGGTAAATGTGCACTATGTGGCAATCATGGCTCACATAACTCTATGGTCCCACTGATGAAACATATACGAACACCTAATGGAGTACATCCTTTGACCCAAAAACTAAACTGCAAAGATTATGGTATATACGCGGCATGTTGCAAAAACTGTGACAATTACTATGTTGGTCAAACAATGACATCTTTTTCACAACGTTGGACAAAACATCGAGTACTATGGAACAAATTTCACTACTTTGAAAATAATGATAATTCGGCCCTACTTAGACATTATGATAAACATCATAAGGAAATATTTACCGGTAAACCTGATATAGCGCAATGTTTTTTGTTATATTTATTATAAAACCTGAATTTGAAAATTTAAACTTTTATGAAGCCAAATGGTATCGCATACTTAATGCAAAAATAAATATTAATAAAATGATTTTACCTCGCATATAACCTAGTATTATTTCTCACTGTGCTTTAATATTTTTACTACTTTAAATTTAGTCTACTATCAGCCTGGGTTTTAATCGTATTTTTTTCGTCACAATGGTCTGCTGCCTTGTGGGTAATACTGCAATACTATAACATGAAATTATTTGTTTTGATACGCTGGATATATAATTACTTATGTGATGAGTGTAGATTTGTCAGTAGAGCTATTGCTTGGAACCTTAGATTTAGTTGCTTTTATTGTTCTTTTACAGCACTGATGATGCTTTATAGCGAAATGCATTTGTCTTAGCGTATTAATGTATAAATAAAGTTTCGAGCTGATTTAGTTTTTCCAGTCACATCTTTTGAGTTCTTAGCAACAGAAACGGAATCGCTCGGATATGTCGGAGTTGGATAGGCGGAATATCTCTGATCAAAATCAACTAAATTTATTTGTATCTGCGATAAAAATAATCTGTAAAAAGAATTAGAAGGATGAAAATTAAGATTTTTTTAAGGTCTTTATGACATTTTATTTAAGTTTTCACATTTCCTTCATCATTAGCAATGCAAAGGGTAACACAATTTCGCAGTTCACAGAAAACATTTTTTGCCAACTGATTTACAGTAATACCCAAAATCACATTAATTATTTTAACTTTCAAATCTGGTAATGAACTAGGTTTGGTTGCGCACACAATTGTTTTTACGTCTCCATAAAAAAATCTAATGAAGTGAAATCTGGCAAATGCGAAGGCCAAGAAAATGGTCCGCCCTTTTCGATCCATCATTTAAGACATTCTAGAATTAGAAACTGTCTAATATGCAAGAGCAAAGTGGCAACGAGCTCCATTTTGTAAAAGCATTGTATAAATTGAAACACTGTTTCTAATTTTGTGGTAAAGAATCATTCAATAACTGCACTTAAAACTAGGTAGATGAAACTTTTTAACACTTTTTGCAGATTATTTTTTTCTCAAATACAAATAAAGTTATAAATCTTTTGAAGTGCGCACGGACTTTTTGGACACCCTGTACTATCTTTAAATCTTTGGTATCACTCGATAAAGGAATGGAACCCAGATGTAACAACTACACAACCGTGCCTGTTCAGTAGTTTTGATGATACAATATTATGACTTTTGTGAACTCATAGCTTTCTGCTTTTTGTGATTTTTGGCTGGTAAATATGCAACAGTTGTATTCACCACAACCATTCGTTCATTCATGCTTATGAATTCATGCTCTGTTTGCAAGTTTTTTGCTAGACTGAGCCACCACCAGAGTCGAACTGAATGAGCGCGAGGTCCCGGGTAAATAAATTATGATCAAGCGGCCAGTTGACGCAAGTGTTTTCTTTCTTTTGGTTTTACTTAAGTCTAGCGAAATAAAACTCTACAGTACGGCTTTCATGATATAGTATTAGATCATCTCCACCCCAGCGTTAGCAATTAGCATGCATGAAATATACTCTTGAACTCGTGAAATGTTGCAGTGTTCTATGTGATTGAAAAAATTATTATTAAATTATTTTATCACTCTAAATGTGTGCATCTCAAACTCTTTGTGCGGGAAAAACATTCAGTCATAAATTTTGTGGCTCTCGCTTATATACATGTACACGCAATGTCGTTACCGTCATGACTTTTTTCAGGTCCGCTGGCCAAAGAAGCTCTTGCTTCATACTTATTAGAATTAGCATATTTGGTTTTGGTTGATCAGTAAAGCTTCAGATTTGATTTTAAATCACACTGTCCTAATGCTTGAAAAAAGAGAGTTTTACGTAAGAGGTGGTAGATTTGATCGTTAAGACGACAAAGTGATTAAATCTATTAAACGTTTTACCTAATTGTTACTGCAGTTTTGCGCGAACCTTGTGTGACGCAGGCTTTCTTACTTTAAGACGTTCTTTGTTGATCACGCGCTTGCATTGGACCTTAGAATGCTAGCATTTAACTCTATTTAAGTAAGATTTTGAGCTGGTTTTTTGGTTGGAGACTGATCTTTGAAATGGGTAGTTTTTAGTGACAAACATGTGATCATTTGGTAGTGATTGCTACTCCTATGTCTTAATGTTCAAGACTGTCGAAGCCTATGATTTAAGAGCTAATTAATTCTATTTGAATAAGCTTGTTAATTACGGTATATGTATATTTGCATAATGTTGGATGTATTGAAGTAGCTGCTGGCTGCGAGATTCGTAACAGTTCGTGAGCAATAAGTTATTTAATTTAAATTTGAATTTTTTCCAATTGTTATTGTGATTATTCAATGTTGATTGAGCCATGCCGATCGAATTTGCGTCTGTGACCACGCTTGTTTGCTGTTTGTTTTACTTATCATTAATGTTACGTTAATCTTTTTGGCTTATTAAGTTTATTCGGTATTAATTTATTCCCACTTCTTACCCCTTCACACCGAGTGCGAATTCAACCAGTCGAGCCAGCAGTCAACCAAGGGCGTAGCCAGAAAAAAATTGAGAGGGGAGCCAAATTTTGCAACTTTTAATGTGACGTCATTTACTTATAATGGCATTTTGCCTTTCGTGAACTACGCTCGTCACTACTATAAAAATTGCTGTACAAAACTGAGACAGTGCGAATGCGATTTCACTGATCTAATTTAGGTTTATCAAGAACGGCTTTAATAGTTCAACTTCAATTGTGACATATAACGCACTATTTAAGGAATTTCAAGGAAACCACTTCCACTGGTAGGTTGAACGTTCTGATAAAAGAAGCGTCGTCTTTGTAGTAGTCCGCATCGCAATAAAACAAGAAAGCGCTCAGCGAGACGTCTATTTCTTGCAATTACCATAACTTGGATTATCAATTCATCACTCGACTGCGACATAGAAAAAAACTTCGGCGATATTTAGTGTGCAAAACGTACACATCTTGTTTGATAACATTTGTAAGTTTAAAAACTTGAAAAGTCACGCCTGACCCACCCCCTTGCTAAAAGTCAACAATAAACTCCAACGTACCTGCAGAGGCGCAAAAAATTTATGTTTTTATTTTTTTTATACTGTTTTGTAATTTGACTAAAAATTCAGGGGGGCCATGGCCCCTTTGGCCCCCCCTGGCTACGCCTATGCAGTCAACACTAATACTTTTGTGGCGTTTCATGTTACACGTAAAATTTTATACTGCAGTTATTTAATTTTCGACTATCGTTTTGTTTTTGCAGCTGTAGGCTACTAGTGTCGCAACATTTGTTTTGTCAGAATTCCTCATGCCAGAATGCTTGTAACGCACCTGTTATCCGTTTTCTAAAGTATTTTCAACTAGAGCAAACCACAAATCTTATTGGCAGTCATTTTTGTTCAAACTTGTGTTCGCAAAATCCAGAATATTCTATGTGCTAACCCATCCGTTACATTTTGTGTATGTCACGATCATTACATTTTTCTTACTGTATTATATAGCAAACAGTTCTTGACCATGTTTCGGCCCCTTTTTTCATTACTAAAAATGCGCATCGGAAAGACAAATATTTTGAAAGACAAAAAGACAAGACAAATGCTACGCACTGCTACATCATATACTAACGAAATTTAAAATCCGAATGCTAAGCGGTAAAACGATTTGTTTCCCTAAAAATAAACGCAGTGCCAAATTTGTGTTGCTGATACTTCTGACCGCAGTTGCAGTAAGGCTAAGCTTAGGCCACGGCCGGTTCTTCCTCTCAGAAGCCGTTCTAAACAACCAAATGCAACACATTGGCTACACCTAGGTTGGAATTGAAATTAATCCGATTTCAGTTTATGCCTCTTGCTAAAAAAGTAATTTTAGAATAAAAGTCAGTTACTTTGTGGCAAAAATACCTCGATTTGCCTTGCATCAATCAAAATGCAGCACTAATCACGGCATGTAAAGGAAAAAGTGATTTTTCATAATCAAGCGAGAGGCATCGGGCATCCGCCCGGTTCGCCTGAACGGGTAGGATCTGAGACTGCCCACCACCATAGGTAAGTCAGTTTGGCCTTGCTTACTGTCTACCCATGGAAGAAAATAGAGGTATCCAGCTAAATGTTTTCATCAAGGACAGCACGAGCGAATTTTCCGGCTCTTTCTCCAAATTTTTTCTTTTTATGATAAGTGCCAAGCAGAGGAGCTGTAAATATCATTTTCACGTATAGGTCTTTTGATATAATTCGACAAGGAAATTGAACCCAAGTCTAACGACCGCGAGGCAGACGCTATAAGCACTTCGCCACCACGACCTCAGACTTCGCTTGTGCTTTATTACATTAGTGGTTTGATAAAATCTAAAAAAAAGAAAACTGCAAACTATGGACCTAGCTAGTTTTAAAAACTTAAAGCAAAAAGTTTCTGGCAACACAACATTTTGTTTTCACTGTCAAGTATTTGACAGCTTAGAAACCGGTTTTGACTCAAGTTTGAACTTACTCCTTTGTGGATTGTTGCGGTTTTGCTCTGAGAAAGAATAAAATCGAAAGAGATTAAAAAAAAAGAGAGTAATTATTGTGAAAAGTTTCTGGCTACCTCACTTAGTTGTCACAGTCCTACTTCAGATCATGATTTTAATCTTTCAGTGATTTTATCATATGAAATTATAGGTAACTAGGTTTTGTTGTCTAAGTTCACAAAGGCTGATTTGCTGTTTTCTTGCGCTGGTGATAAGATGTTATAAACCTTGGACAGAATAGTGAATTCGCTGCTAAGTGAGAAGTGAAGTAGTTGTAATACAGCTCAATCAATAAACTGTAAATTGCCAAACTTGCCATTCGATCAGATTATTACGGTAAATGCGACATGGTTTGGTAAATCTGCCTTTTGTTTTGAATCTTGCATTATGGGATTGTGTCTTATTTAGGTTTCCACTGCCAGTTTCGTCGGGTCTAGTAAAGGGTCGGCGGCGCTTTTTCGTTTGTTACCCTAAGCAGCCATCTTGAATGTATTGGGCAGAATCGCACTCCCAGTGTACACTCCACTGTACATTCACGTACCAGGCCTCCCCCTCCAGCGTAAACTACTTTTGTCCAAGTACCCTGCCAATGAAGATTCGAACCCATAACCAACACATTTCAAGTTGCATTTGATCCAAGATGGCGACCTGATGCCACAAACAAAAATGTGCCGAAGTACTGCGATGCTTGATATGAGGCGATCATGTGACAAGCGTTTCATTACGTATAAGATTTCAGGCACATGATCAAACGTCATCCAATTGCCCTTTTGAAAAAAAGACGTTTTTTTCGCGCCAGATATGTGACGTCAGAGAAAACGCTTTTGTAGGGAAGGTTTTACGCATTTGATCAAACGTCATCCGAAGGCGTTTTCAAAAAAAGTGGCTGACCAGTTTTAGTATTTTTGCATTGAATTAAATAGGAGTGATACCGTTTTTTGCAAATAAATGGATAAACTAGGCAGTTGTTAAATGAACGTTTAATATGTTGTTTTACTCATGTTATGGAATAAGCATAAGCATACTGACAAGTTGTAAACCTAAATTATACTGTAACCTAGGTCCTAGATGACAGGGCAGACTTGTGTACCGTTTGGCATGCGTTGGATTAGGTATGAATGGATATAGTTACCAGTCCTTTGAAATTTTTGGTCAATAATTCCTGCAGACCGGATACATTGATCTGATAGAACTAATTTTGTGAACTTCACTTTTCCTTAAACAATTTATAGGCTATTGCCTCGGCTGCTAGACCAAATAGGCCAAAAGGATAATCAAAATTTTATGGTACCGGAAGTAATGATCTGATAATGGTTGATTTTGCTGATGTACCCGCGGGAATCTAAATGGCATGGAGTTATTTTTAACAATAGAATAAATAATATTAAAACGATACTTTCTTTAAGGCCGATTTATTGGCCAGTTGGCACTCCGTACTAAGTTTAGACTAGCCAACTGAAAGGTCTAATCTTAACCAAATCGCTTTTGATTAAACTTCTTTGTTTCCGAGTAACTAACTAGCTCTAGTTCATTCCAATGTTTAATTAATTTCTCGTTAGTTTTCAAATTAACCCACAAAGTTGGTGTTCGCTTTATACCTTTACAGCATAATTTACAGCTTTTGTTCGGCCATATTTTCGCGCAAAATGTGTGTCGTCAAATGAAACATTTTTACACCTAATGCAACGCTTGCCACGTGATCGCTTCATATCGAGCGTAGAGGCCGATTCTTTGCTAGACTCGTTTTTTCTGGTTGAACGGAATTCGCAAGTTGACATCACGTTACCGAAGTGCGATACTGAATGAAATTGTTATAATTTTATAATTAAAACTTGATGTTTTGCTCCCCTTAGTAACCAGGGAGCTTCCGCTGAAAACGGTAGATATTATTGCCACTGTAATATATAAACTGTTAAATTAATGTAATCACGCACAGGCAAGGCTTCATGTACAGGCAAACGCATTACCAAACTTTTTTTGTATTATTACTAGCCGCCATAGCTGGCAGGGCCTTCATTAGGAACGTCTGGGCTAAGAATATCGGCTTGGGCGGCTTCACCCAATTAGAGGTTGTGAAATTTAGCAATAAAAACTTTGCTTTTTTGACCTAGACAATTCTTATTTTCAAAATACAAGGAAAAATGCTTTGGTTGGTCCGTAGCTGCTATTTTGTTCTGGTAAAGTCTTACTTGCTCTTATTTGCAACAGGGGTGTACTCAGGGACTAGACTTCCTTGCAATTGAAAAAGAATATAATTTGACAAACTGTTTCATTCATTGCAATGAGCGCATGAAAGCATAAATTCAAAGTTGTGATTTGTTTTTACAGTTTTTTTCATGGCGCCAAAGTATGTGATTTGTTTTTACAGATAAAAGCTATCATTTACTAGGCCCACTACTTACGACTTTTTGTAACTGTTGGTCCGTTTTCGTAACCTAAACCTCTGTTTGCCCGTACATTACTTAGTCATGGCACAGGCACAAGCTCATATATAGGTAAATGCAGTGGCGGCTCGTGCCCATGGCTGCAGAGCTGCAGCCCCCCACGCGTTTCTGTAATTTGTGTTTTTCAAATTTTTTATAATGTTAATATTTTTATAATGTCATAGTTCATACCTAATTTACCAGTGCACCAGTTTGTGTCGCTAAAAAGACTAATTTTCCTATATTGCCAGCACTAAATTAAGTGAACGTGCGACATAGGGATTCTATGTGACATCATAATGATGCGTAGGACGGGCGAGAGCTGCAGCGCCCGAGACTGTAATTTTGTAAAGCGATTTAGTTGCTTCATAAATGGTTTAAAGTTTTAGTTTCTCTGAGACAAAGCAAAATTTTTTGCCCTTGCAGTATTGTCAACATACTAAGCCAAATTTTTTTGCATAACTGAATACGAGGTATCTCTAACTTTTGAACACCGCTCGTTAAGCTGCAAAAGATAGCAACAGGAAGGGCAAAATCAGTAGCGCCCAGGACGCATGACGTTTATGCGTTGCTTTAACGGTCGCTTGATTCTTGTCACTTTTCTTGCGACGTAACAATTGCCGCTAAGCTTGCTGATTTTATGGCTCTAAAACTGAGCTAGTTGCTGTAATTGTTTAGATTGCTTGTAGGTAAGCAAATTCAAATGTTGCTATTCAGTTGTATCATTTAATGAATTAGGCAAATAAATTGAAAGTAAGAAAACTTATCTGGAGGTGAGAAAGTTGTTTAACTTGTTTTTTCTCTTCTACCGGTCAAAAAAGTCGTAAAATTTTTGCTTTGTCATTTAAATATCAGACTACCACAACTGCGGGGGGAATATTGCTGCTGCACGCGACTAACCAAGAGTGGCTGAACTGTTACGACACCCCCTAGATTGAACCCGCATAACCGGTAAAAACGAGGGATAGGGGGGCGAGGCATCCGACCCTCGTTTTCGAGTGAAGCAAAAGCATTGATTTCGTCCAGCCGCCAAAATTTATTTCGCTTATTTTACAAAAATTTCGGTACTTACGTATTATCGGGAGGACCTTTAAAAAAACGACTCAAAAATTAAAGTAAACCTGCACACTCCCTTGCAGTGTACACTGCCCCGTACATTTACATACCGGGCCTACCCCTTCAGTGTACACTGCCTTTCTTTTAAAGCCCTGGCCAGCTGAGATTCGAACCCGACCTTTAAAAAAACGACTCAAAAATTAAGGTCCTCCCGATAATACGTAAGGACCAAAATTTCATTCAAACACCACACGCCCGACTGCCCACTTTATGATAGACCCGGGCTACGTAGATTCTGACGACTTGGTTTGAAGGCATCGATGGTTTGATTCCACCAGTGCAGCGGCTCGCACTTTTAACCTTGGTCAATGCGTTGTTATGGTTCGTGATACCTTATCGCTCGACCCCAAAACCGCAACTATTCATTGTTTAGTCACACTTCGCGTCCATTTGCAATGCAGGAGGCAACGTTAATCTCTAATTCTAGGCGTACAACGCCCCCTCCGGGGGCGCTGCGTTGGGTGGGACGAGTCTTTGTTGATGAGGTCAAAAGGCAGAAACCTGAGTCTTGGGATGGTCCCGCCTATTTTACTATACTAATGTTGTTTGGATCGTGACTCTTTGTAAGAACCAAAAAAGCATATATACCTATATTGCTGATGCTCAAGGATGCTGAAAGAAATTTTGCAAGTCGTCGAATTAACCGGTTATAAGTTCAAGTGCGATAAATTTGTACGACTTGCACTTGTTCATGTGCTTCACTCTTCAGGCTTGTCCTTAGCTTGATGATATGTGCGAGACTTTGTATTTGTTCTATTTTCTTTGTAGATTACCAATTATTTTCACAAATTAGAATTACTACACTGCACACTAAATTAGCCTACCGCAATCCGTAATATTCAGCCAAAGCAATGCCTAATTGAATACAATTAAACAACTAATACAGCGCAGAGTTTCGGAAAATTTGCATATTTACAGCTAAACATCGACAAATAAACTGCCTACAAAGAGTGAAAAAAATTAAAAAATGACTTGCAGCCCCACCAGCAAATTCAACTACGAGCCGCCACTGGGTGAATGTATCCAAATTTACAGTTTTGCTTCCTCCTCCACTTCTACTGGAGGAATACCCTTATACTTGAGCGCTCCCTGACTGAATTTCTGCAATAATTTACATAAAGAATCTCTAATTTATTTGGTTTTCCTACATTTTACTTAAACGTGCAACTCCCGAAAATGTCTTCAATGGCGTTTCTTTGGTGAATAGTTTTTGAGAAAACAAAGAAAAAAAGTGTTCAATCCACTGTTGATTGTGATGTCATCTTACACTCCAAAGGGATGCAATGACATCAGGGTAAAGAGCGGCTACAATTCCGGCACCGACTTTTTAGCTTTCAACACTAAAATCCCTATCAACAAATATATATTACTCGTTAGTGCAAACATTTAATCTTCAGTGTATACTCCCCTTACGTTTTTAATATCCATTCCCCCCAACAGTGTACACTTGGGTGATGTATTTCAAAAAACATTGCTACAATAGATCCACCAAACAATGCAATCCCAACTCTGCCAAAAAAGAGCCCAAACCAGAATCGAGTCCATAACTGTGCCCTTTAAACTTTTCTAGTGTTTTTTTAACTCAAAGCACAGTTTTATAGAATGATAGCGATCAATATTGAGACGTTAGCAAACCTTTTTTTCGTTGAAGCAATTCAATATGACAAAGATCGCTTGCAGTTAATCATCATCTGGACCTCACAGAGCAGTGAAAAGTTTCATGAAAGCAACGAGAGAAAGGTTACTGATAATTGAAACGATTTTTTGGAAATGATTGCTTGTCGACGTATTAAATATTAGGCCGACAACTTTTTCGTAACTGCAGGCCTTGCATTATTTGTGAGACGTAAACCTGTGAAAACAGCAATAAAATGTTAATGCTTTTTGACATAGCCATGTAATTTTCCAAAATTAAAAGAACAGTTATTTGAAAGGTAAGCCAGTAAAACAACATTATGGGGCGTTGTCCATAGTTGCTATATTTTCCCGAAAGACTTTGAAGTTCCTGCAAATTGAAAGAGCCAATAATTTCACCAACTTTTATCCGTTCTATTACAGCTGGCAGCTGCCGTAAAAACTTTGAGAAAATGAAGGAAAGAAAATGCGCAATTGGCGTTGATTGTGACATCACCTCACTCTCCAAAGGGGTGCACTAACGTCAGGGGAAAGAATATATCGCTTTACGCGACAGCGTAGGCTTCATCCAATAAGTAGTTTTAAGAACAGCAGTAAAAACTTATTGATTTTTAATATAGCCAATTGTGTTTTTTGAAGTAAAAGAAATCATTTTTTACTAAGAAAATTCTTTTTCCCAAATGTTTTTGCCGCCCCCGCTTCATTAAATGATAGTTGTGAGAACATTAATAAAAACTGATTTGTGTGCCATAGCACATGGTATTTTTTAAAGTACAAGATATCGGTTGTTGAATAATAACTATTTTTTGTTTTCAAATAATTTCAAGAGACTGGGTTTACTGGCAATTGAAGCAAAAAATATTTTATCAAACTGTTATCTGTTTATTTGATTGAGCGCATGAAAGCACATAAACTATTATTTAATACGTCGACAAGGGGACCTTGTGTTTGCCTTAGTTTGGAAGTGTTGGAAGACATTTGCGCAGTTAAGCTACTTCGATGAAAAAAGCAAAAATGTCTGCCAAATGGTCGATTTGACTCAGCGACGTTGTATCTTCTTGGTGTCTTTTTCAGCTTTTTGAAGTCCTTCCTGGCTTCGCCTTATGTTTCATGCTTCCTTACACTGTGAAGGCATACCCGTGGCAGTTAATAGGGATTTTGCTATGACCCCAGTGGAGGCCTTAATTTCCTAACAATTTTTTTGTTTAATGTTATTATTCAAGACTGGTAATACTTACGAACTATGATTTTTACAAACTTGCATCTGTACTTTCAAAAAAGTATGGCTCAACAACGATGGTTACGCCAAAATAGTGGTCGTTTTCAGAATCAAAGGAATGAGATTTGTAGTAATAAGCCTGTTTCACAACTTGGTGCACCTCCTTCGGCATTTATATTTGTGATTGTAAGTGGTTTCGCTAAAGAAGATTTTAGACATAGATTTCAGTCGCAGCAAACGGTAAAGTAGTGTAATGTATTTGTGATGGATAATCACAAATGAACGTTTTCTGTTGAGCAGGCACAGGGAGTTGAAGAAAATAATGAAAAAAAAGCATGCTTTAAGTGGCATATTGCGTTTGAAAAAAAAGTAAAAAAGCGTAGGTAATGCAGAATGCTTGAAGAAAATAATGCAGCTGGTTTTAAATAAAGCTGATATCGCTGTCAAATTTGTTTCATCGAAAGCGCATTGTTTATATTCACCAAAAAAGTTTTTCACTGCGTTCCTACGTTCAGTATTTCTTGAGAAAATAAAGAAAACGCATTCTATAATCAAGCGTTAATTGTGACGTCATCTTTCCCCAACAGGTTAAAATCTTTCCCACTAGCTAAGTTGGGGACTGGCTTTAGTTTAAGGAAAAAAACCGTTTTTTTTGTAGTGATGCAAATCAAAAAAATTTTTGGTATGGCTTCATTATGACTTGACCCACTCCTTTATGACATTTCACCCAAGGCAATGATCAATGGTGTCAAGTTTGATGTTTACGCGGCCAACAGTTTCGGAGCAGTTGAAGCAAACGCACAATTTCACGCACGAACAGACAGAACTCCGCTTTATAATAAAAATTTGTGTAGCAAGTTTAAAACAATAGATTGGAAATTTTTTAAGCCAGTTATTGATATGAGAAATGGTTAGTGTGGGACTGAGTGTATGTGCTGCTCGTGCAATGACGTCATGATGACGAATGTTGTGCAAACGTTTTATGCATTGAATTTGATGTCTACGCGCCCAGCAGTTTTGGAGGAGTGAAAGCAAAGGTACGATTTCACGCACGAACAGACAGAACTCCTCTTTACAAGATTAAAACAATAGATTAAAAATTTTTTAACCCTTTGAGGACCATAAGAATTTAATTAATAAATTTGAAACACTGCCGCAATTGTTTGGTAACAACGGAAATATAATGGATTTCAGATAATTGGTTATCACGTCATTATGATATAACAATCAACAATCATGGCACATATGTGTGCCAAAGGTCCCCAAAGGGTTAAGCCAGTTTAGCCAGTTTTTGCCATTAAAAATGGTTAGTATAGAAGTGATTCTACTTCTTAACTAGATACTACAAATTTGATGTCTGTTCAATTAAAATGCAATATGCTAAACAACTTTGGTTCAAACTCTAATGCCAGCTGGTAGACCAACTACCGGTATTGTTTAATGCCAACTTAGCAAGGTGCGCTGAGTTATTATCGGTGGGTCGTTTTTTCATAGCTTTTGATTTTAGAAACTTTTTTGCGCCAGAAATAAATTCATATGTTTTCTAGTGTTTAATTTTTAAGCAGTAGTTTAATGGTACCAAATTTCAAAATAGCTTTGAATAAAAAATCTTCGGAGGAAAATTTATTACATTATAGTAAAGCAATGAGCAAAACCTTAAAAGTTTTTGTCTGGCTTTCATTCGAAGTTATCATCAGAATGAAGCAGAAAAAGACACAACGCTATTTATAAAAGATGGATCTATGGAAAAAAAGTTTCGTCAACCTCCGTAATTCAAGCTACTAGTACATGTAGATGAATTACAGTGCGCAGATCAGTTTTTTGTTGCAAAATACGAGTTGTTTGTTTTTGATACAGATTGCTTCCAAAGTGGGTAAATGGAAGTATGATATAGCTCAGGAGTGGGCAAACTTTTTAGTCGGTTGGCTGCATTGACCTCTCAAGAGTTGGCCAAGGGCTAGCGGAAAAAATCTTGCAATAGCTAAATATGTAAAGCCTTTCCTGATACCCGACTGGTTATAAGATTGATTTATTAAAAAATATACTTTACAACAAAGCAACTTAAAACTACAAATGGTGCGCATTCTTCTACACAAAGAAATGTCACATCAGGCAAAGTGGAAGTTTTATTACTTGCAATTTTGATTACTAAAATTATGGCTAGAAAATTTCGTAAATATTTCGTGACATTTAATTAGATATACGAAAGTTTCTACAAGTGTTGGAGGGTCGCACAAAATGCTCTTTCTGGCTACATGCGGCCCGCGGGCCGTAGTTTGCCCACCCCTGATCTAGCTGTTGCCAACACCGAGAATTGACTACACTGTTTAACAAAAAATTTTTCTCCTGGTATCTTGAAATTTTTTGATTGGTTAAGAATAGATTTAGGATAATTAAAAATCTGTGAATGTGATAAAAAAACGCAAAGCTGACTTCAAGTCTCGTTCCGTTTTTTTTCACGTCAGATTTTTATGATACTTTCGTTCTAAGTTTACATTTGTAGCAGAATGACATGCATGTTGGCTCCCAGTTAAATATGTACGGTATAAACGCACTGCCTAATGTGATTTTACTGCACTTTTGTTCATGACCAAGAGAGAGAGAGAGAGAGAGAGAGAGAGAGAGAGAGAGACAGAGAGAGAGAGAGAGAGAGAGAATATATTTATTATTGCTTTTGCGCACCGACACAGTAATCACTTTAATAATACAAAAAAGTAAGAGTAAGTTACTGCTAAGTTATTATTTTATAACAGATTCATAAGAAGCTACTTAAAATTTTTTTGGCTTCTTGGTTTGCGCTTACTTCAGCTATCACTTTCTTTTTGACGGTACCAGCAATTACTTGCTCATCATTCTGTTATTCACTCTGCCTCGTGGCGCGCTTCAATAACAGAAATTTTATGATGAAGTTTTGTCCATGTTAATCGATGACAACTCTCGAGTAGTCATAGTAAAGTCAAAGGCACAAAAAACACAGATGCTTTGTGAATCCCAACTATAAGCGGAACAATGTTCCATTGCTTCTAAAAGAGTTTGTGTAGTGTTATAACTTTCTTTTATTTGAACACAATATGCCAGTGACACAAAAGGATTTACCGTGCTACTATAAAGTAAAATTGATTTAAGACTTGTTTTAGTATCATCAATAAAAAGCCTTTACTTATCAGATACATATTGATGCTTTAATGATTGAAGCAAAGCAATAATGTAGTTGTAAAATTCTATAAGTTTTAAGTTAAGTATTCAACAAACCAAGCAAGAACCGTAAATATAAGTAAATAAGCATAACTAATATTGCATTTTTAATGGTAAAAAAAGACAAAAATTTGTTTTGTCAGCGACAAAAAAAGTAGCTTTTGTGCTGGTTTCAAGAATTGTAACGGTGTATTCTTTTTTGACAAAACTAAATCTCTCACTGGATCAGTTAACTTATCGGTTAAACAAAATTGGGGTAACATCGTAATTCATATGCAAATTTGTGTATGAAACAGGGTTGTGGAGGCGCAGCCAAAATCGCACAACTCTAAATCCGCTCTTAGCAAAAAATGGTTAACCAAACAGCCTAAAACGATATAACCTTACAATTAGGTAGAGTAAGTCTCACGTTGCTGGCACAGTGCTCGATAACGACTTAGGTTAGAGCTATATGTATATAATCTAAAACACTTTACGTCAAGATAAAATAACAAAACCACTACAGCTGTTTCGCCAAGCGGCTCATCAGGTAACATCTGGCTAGAACCTTACTATTATGTTTATTTACTCAAGAACGAAAATATTTTCCGTATGCACTTCGACGCTGATTAGGTTTTAAATATGCCTCAACGCTTTTGAAAATTCTTCAGCCTCCTTTAAAGCATGTGAAAAACCTGTTTCTCGCACCTAAAACTTGCAAAGAAAAATATTTTTGAAATTTTGTAGGAAACTTATTTTAGTTTGCAACGCCACCAATCTGATACCTGTAGCCTATGCTAAATACTGGCCTGGTAGCTTAGTAAACCGGTTTGCCGACTATATGTCTGATTGTTAGCGCGCTTAGCAGCTAGGTTATAGCTTCTAGCCTCGGCTAACGCCCAGTTGTACAGTACCTTGCTATGAGAAATTTAAACGTTTTTCACAAAGAAATTTATAGTACCCATACTCAGCGGGGAGGGGTCTCAGCGGCTCCCTGTGGGTACGCCTCTGCACATTAATTAGTTTGTAATCAAAGAATAAATGAGTTAAACCCTGATCAAAAAAGACATATGTAATAGGGTGGAGGGAAAACTGTCCTTTTTCATAAGGACCGCAATGGTTTGCGGGATACCTAATTTAGCTGATTCTTTTTGAACGAGAAGCATTCTTCACATTGTCAGTTTCAAACAATTTGCAGTCCCATTTTGACATCATTTTGCGTGCTGGTAAATTCTTTTTGAATCTGTTTTCGAATTAAAGCTTTTGTTGTCGACCATTTCATTGTACTCTTTTAAAAGGAATGAATGAAAACTTTAACGTTTTCGTCGAGCTCTTTTTAGAAGTTATCGCTAGAATGAAGCCTGGTGTTGATGGCGAGGTATTTATAGCGATTGAAGTTGGTGAAAATGTCGGAACGTTCTAATTGGTAGACAAACAGACGTTTCGTCGAGTCCAAATCAATGATGTTTAATCGCTCGTTCAATCACAGAACGTTCCGACATTTTCACCAACTTCAATCACTAGAAATACCCCGCCATCAACACTAGGCTTTATTCTAGCGATAACTTCTGAACAGAGAGCTCGACGAAAACGTTAGTTTTCACTTATTCTTTTGAAAAGAGTACAATGAAATGATCGATAAAAAAAGCTTTATTGAAATTTTGTACCACTTCTCATCTTTTTATGCTTTCGAATTTGACACTTGTTTTATCTACGCCAGGGGTCCCCAAACTTTTTAGACCATCGACCCCTTTATGGAATTCTTGATTTCTCATCGACCCCCAGGCATGTACAAAAAAATAAATATTAATGATAACTAAATAGATAAGCCGTTTCCATATACATTAGTAAGGGAAACATGTAGCCTAGACCTCACTTACACAGGCTATGATAGCATTATGATGAATATAAAGATGATAAAAAAATAGTGATAACTGAAAGTGCTAATGATGTCAACAATAAAATAGTAGCATCACTAATAATAAACAATAGCGATATCCATATTGACTTTATCAATGAAAGCTGAAGAAGCAGTAGTAGTAATCTCCGCTGTCTACGGTGAAGCTGACGTCAAGCACAACCTCATATACTTAAAATTCCTGGTCGACCCCTTTTTGACCCCCAGGTGTTTATCACCCCCTTGGATAATCCCATCGACCCCTTTGGGGACCCCTAATCTACGGTATCACCAGTATTGTAGCGCTCATGTACCCACGCACTTGTCTCAATCCGCTCTTCAAGTTTAAATGGACTTTGATCTGCCATATTACTTACGTATTATTACATTATATATTTTCTCTAAAAAACAAAAAAAATTACAGTAGGTTCCGAGAGTGACTCCTAGTTTCATTTGTCGCGTAAATAGAATTTTGGTTCTATCTCCACTCTAATTTTTCCTTAAAATTGAGGCGATTTATAGTATCACTCGAATAATCAATTCTGACTGGAACAGCTAGGTGAAAGTTGGCTTCTACTAAATATTTAACTACGATACTTTGAACCACGCACTTCTCAATCAAGAACAGAACAAAATATATTCGCAAAATACTTCGAGACTTTAAATTCCTTCGCTCGTCAATCACACAAATAATGTTAAATGACATCACAATGCTTGCTACTATTTAGTGTGAACAGCAGCAAGCAGCAAAATTGTCCACTATCATTTTGATAGAGGATATAAATGGTAAAGCCCATTACTGATATTTGTAATTGCAAGGAAATCGGTACAAAACACTAATCTTCATTCAACAGTAGGGAGGTCTGGATTAGGGGCAAAGCTAAATGTCATAAAATCCCAAATTTAGGAAAAGATCAAAATTAAACAATAATAGCATTAATTTGTAACACTGGATTAGGAGGGAATGTTTTTGTTTGAAAAGAGCTCAATAGGCGCCTATTGCAATAGGTGGTATGACTTAAAGGAAAGGCATGGCTCCTTTTCATGCTATGGCCGAATTAAAGCAAACAGCGCAGGCAAAAATCTTAATGTCACAAATATTGATACGAAAACGGGCCCACCAAATCGTCGAACATGCTTCCAAACAGCACATTTCTTTAATCGTCAAAACGGCCACCATTTGGGCTACACCATCAATTTCATTATGTTTCATCTCCCCCCCCCCCCTGTCTCTTTTAACAATTACGAATGGTAGTTTGTGTCATCGTTCTTTCGTTTTGATTGCTTCCAGTCTTCATTAATAAACCAACATGATCACCATTACATGTACAGAAACTATGGCTTATATTTAGTAAAACATTTCGTTGTAGCTCTAACATATGTTTGTACGGTTAAGCTGGCGCGGCTGCATTAATTGATACGTTTTAAATCGGTACGGGTGATAGTATGACCTGCCGGGGTAAAATCGCACCATAGTCAGGAGAAACATTTTTTTCTAGTTTCCTTGATAATAGCTTTATGGAGCTACCGGAATCAAACCTGAAAATTTGGGTAAAGCAAGGACTCATTTAACTTCTATGAGCATATCTAAGCAAGGAAAAACAAATATGAATCATAATGCGTAGCCAGCATGGACTTGAGAAAGTTTATGGGGGAATCAATATTAACAACGTGGCTGTGTCAAATTGCACTACAAGGAGCATATTATTGGTATTTTGCTTTATAATAGCTATATAGAGCTACCGGGTTCAAACCAAACATTTGAGAAAAAGCAAGGACACTTTAAACTCCCCAGGGCACGTCAAGCAAGGAGAAAAGAATATGCAACATAATGCGTGGCCAGCGAAGACTTGAGAAAGTTTAAGGAGAAATCAAAAGAAAACAGCGTTACTATTTGAAATCGCACCACAAGAAAGACATTTTTGACTTTTTGCTTTGGAATATTCTAATATCAGAAGTGTAATCCCTACTACCAAACTACGAGAAACGCAAGGCTCCCTTGGGTTTGTATCGTCAATGAACAGAGCACATAGACCTAAGGCATAGCCAGGATCTTGAAATGAGATCTTCTTTCTTTGTCGTATGAGCTATTTTTTTTTGAGCTTTATGCAGGAAGATGTATATATAGGCTACACTGCGTTAGCGCTCACGCTCGGTTTGCAAGTCTTCAGTTAAACTGGGGCTACCACGACGGGTAGACTGCTTGGCCCCACCATCTGTCTGCCACATAAAGACGGAGGCGTCACGTTAAGTGTCTTGCGCAAGGACACAACAAGCAAGCTTGCCGGCTTGTTCTCCACACTATCCCTATTTGCTGAGCGCCAAACAGGGAAGCTGTGGATACCATTTTTTAAAGTCTTTTGGTATGACTCGACCTGGGAAATGAACCCCAGGTCTACCGACTGCGAAGCGGACGCTCTAACCACTACGCCATCGCACCGGTATTGAGATATTGTGAGATGAGATATTCTATCAGGAAAAGAGACACGAAAAGTCGCGAACATCTTATGTGCAGAAAACACATAAACGTTTGGTAACTGTTCGCACAAGAACTTGATAAATGAAGCCGGCTTGGCCAGCTGAACCGACACTCTCAATCCCGACGTTACTGACGGGCTTTCTGCGGGTAACGCCGTCATATGTACTGCAAAGCAAGGATTTTTTCTTATGGTGATATGCTGCCTGATATGGTATATTTATGTCTATACTCCACATCATTGTAATGAAATCCCAAGTTTGAGAAAAAATCAACATAAAACCATAACCATAACAATTTGTACAACTGAATTTAGACAGAACAATAGCCGCTTTTGTCGCTATGCCAACAACAAAACCAATAGTGCAGCCAAATTAAGAGCTTAATACCACAAATATAAATAGGAAAGCGGCAGCACCAATTGGCAAAATAGGCTTACCATTACATAGTTTTTTCTGTAATTGTGAAAGCAACCACCATTTAGCCGCTACAATCACTTTTGATTATGCACAATCCCTGCTCCCTCACAAGTATTAGCAATAATTTGTGGTGAGATTCTTTGTGAGCATTGCCAATCATGATTAAGAGAATATGATGATCACAATTTTGTGTACAAGAATTGTGAAAGTGCATAAAATTTATTAACTTTTCGCTACTGCTCACACAAGAGCCGGATGAGTGAAGCCGGCTCGGCCGGTTGAACCAAAATACTAAACCCGGACGTTGCTGATGGAGAGCCTCTGCCGGGCGACGCCAGCAAAGCCTGCTAGTCTAATATATAAAGCGCGGTTCTGTTTGTTTGGGTGTGTGTCTGTTTTGACTCCTCTAAAACTGCTTGAGGTACAAGCATCAAACTCGGCACGATTAATCGCCACCCCGAAATGAGTGTCATAAGGGGTTTTGTGACGTCATGATGACGTCATAGTCAAAGATAATTTTTAAATCGCATTTTTGGACCGAGAAACGTGGTTTTTGGCTTAAACGAAAGCCAGTACCAAACTTACCAACTCAAACAAATTTAACTTTTGTACGCTGTCACATGACCTCATAATTAACAAGTAATTGTAAAATATGTTTTCTTAATTTACTCAAAAATACTGATCGTAGAAACACTTTTTCGGTAGATGTTAGCCATGTGTCTTCGATAAAAGAAACTTGAAACTATCGATGACGAATTGGCAATGTAACAACAGATTCTTTATTGAAGCATTTTAATCCTTCTAAGCCTACTGTTCTTGCTTTTTTCCTGCACGCTTTAACTCGCTACATGATGTCATAACGCCTGGCACGATTTACACATTCGTTTGTTCCCAGAGGTCATCATTTCATGATTTTTTTCAAAAATTGCAACACTTTTACAAAATCAGTTTGGTTAAAAACTAATTTTTGGCCTTTTTTCTCGACCAATTTTCAAATTAAAAAATAAATTAGAGGGCATTTCAAGGCAATCCCGATAATGTATGATAGGTACATTTACTATTCGTTTTTATACAAAAAAGATGGCATTAATACCTGAAGTGTGACTTTATTTTCTTAAAAATGTGGTAAGCTGATTAAAAAGAGTTTAGTTTTATAAATAAACGTTTCGATAAAGAACTACTAACTCAGTGCCGTTTGAAAGCTGAAGAAATTTGTTCTTCAGTAATATATTTTTCTAATTAGTTAAGGCTAAGGATTAGTTCATAATGGCTGATCGGAACTGGTTGCAATACGTCATCTTTCGATATTAGTTGAACAATATTCTTACTAGACCAAAGAAATCTGCAATTTTTGGAAAAAGCTCGTTTTTTGGTACATTTTGACTACTTTTTCCGTTCTTTGGCATTATCTATTTGAATTTGCAAAATGATTCATCAAAAAAGGAAGAATTAATTTTTTGGTTTAGTCTACCGGTTGAAAGCACTCAAACTTTTGGTGCTTGCACTTCACCAAATTGCAATTTCTTATAAAATTTAGTTGCTTGGTAATATTTCGCTTTTTTTTCTCGAAAGCGTGCTTCTTTGACATTAGCTATCTACATTTTCTAAAAGTTTTATCTTAAAATAAAATGTTTAAACGTTTCAAAATGTAGCCGCCTACTCCAAACAAACAAACTGGTGATCCTCGTGCAAAAAGCATGGAAGTAAAAATGGTCCTGTTTAATCTTTTGCAAAAAAATATTAGTTTCGACTAACAGATCGTCCGTATGTTGAAGTTATTCCTTCTGCGATTGGGTGAGGCCGACGCAGCCGTCTGATTTGATATTCTTAACTTCATTACTAATGGTTACTATTGTTGAAACTTAACTGTAGGTGCATCACTTCAGATTACCTTGTTCTCTCCAGCTGCGTATATGCCAGAACCAAGCAACATGCGTGCAGCCAAAGGCTTTAAGTCGCACAAATAGGCATTCAGCTACAAAAAAATCGTTAAAACTGGTCCTAATATTTACTAGGGTATTCTTGAAAATACATAGGTCAAATTACTTGGCGCCTCTCCTATCCACAGCTTTGAAATTTTGCTTCGATGCACTTCATAAAATTGAACAAATAAAACTTTTTGAAATTGCTGGCTGTTTCAATTGCGAGCAAGTTCGGTTCCTACATTGAACACAAGCCAAGTAAGATGTAGCCAGGAACTCCTGAAACTTTTGGAAAACAATGCGGCTATGCGCAACCATCGTAATAATATTTCAAGGCTTAATCGATTTCCTTCAAAAAACGGTACTTTTGATTTTGAAACGACGATTGGTTGCGTCAACAGCACATTAACTTTTTATTTCTGTTCTCACAAATATTAATTTGACGAAGCCGGCTGAACCGATATTCTCGTACTTGACAATAGTGATGTGGGCGCTGCTATTTTCACGACTTAATCGCGAGTGTTTGATTTTGCGTTAGTTTGCTTTTTGCCTGGCTGCGTTTATGCTAGGACCACGCAACATGCGCGCAGCCAGTCGCGTTAGCTCACACAAATACCGAAACAGCTGTAATAGAGTTGTAAGTAGCGAGCCTACTATTTAATAGCTCAATGCCGAAAATACGTATTAATTACTTAAGCCTTTCGACAATTTTGATATACATATACTATCAATTGAAGCTCTAGCTCATTTTAACGAATAAAAGTTTGTTGGGTTTAAGGACACTTATGATTAAAATGGTGCGAATAAGACTTTGCCAGGGGTTCCAGAAACTTGCAGACATGTAGTGGTTATGCGGAATCCCACGCAAATATTTTTTTATCACTTGCCTTTCAAAAATGATACTTTCATTTTGGAACGAGTTATGGCTATGTGAAAAAACAAAAACTTTTTATTACTGTTTTCACAACTATCCATTGGTTGAAGCCGGTTTGGCCGGCTAAACCGATATTGTTAACCTCGACATTACTGATGGAGGCCCCACTGGGCGACGCCGGGAAAGCCGACTAGTAACATTATAAAAATATTCTTGCAAATAATAATTTTTCGCATTACGCAAATGATAATTTGCTCACAATATTTGCATGTAAAATATTTCATCGTACGATATTTGGTAAAGAAACGCAAAATTGCAATTAAATTTAAGCACAAAAAACATGTTTTAATCGCTTTGTATGAGCTAGATGCTTTGTTTTGGGTACATCTATAGAAACTGTTGAGTGTTGCTTGCTAGGCCTTTGTTTGACTGGGTACCACAATAGGTAGACAGATTGGCCGCACCATCTGGCTGCCAATGCAAATATGGAGGCATAAAGATATAACGTTAAATGCCTTTGCCAAAGAATACCTATCAAAGTTGTAGGCTTGTTCTCCACACTACCTTTGTCGTAATGAGCGCCGAGTAGGGAAACTGTGAATACTATTTTTCGAGTCTCGTCAGGGGAAATGAATTTAGGTCTGTGAAGCAGGTAGTCCTGAAACCATTCATAGCCCCGAAATATTGTAAGCCATCACGGTGGTCATAACATTAAAATGGGTTGTGGTATGAGCTTCTCCTGAGATCTAAGGTAAGCTATTTAATGGCTTTTATTTTAATCTGGGAGCCAAGCAGTCTACTCGCCGTTATGGGGGCCCAGCAGCATAACAAGACTGACAAACACAGCACAAGCTTATAAATTTAACTGTCACCATCAACAAAAATTATTAGAAACTGAGACAATAAGAACAATTATATAGCAATACTTACCTTGTAAAGAATCTTTGAAATGAACAAGAAACTTTGTTTGTCTCAAAGCAGTCCTGATGCCGCTATACGTGTTTCTGCTTAATGAGCTTTTGAAGTACCTATTTCTTGAAGAAATGATGCTATATGTTAAAAAGAATTGACAACAGCTGTTACTGTAGCCACCTCTACTCAAGCAGGCGTTTCAACTTTTACCATTATAGTGAAGTGCAACTGTGGGCTTGCAAATACAATTGTAAAGACTACCACAAACGTGCAAAATTATTGATCGTTTGTTTAGCCGACATTTCGTGCACCACTACATGGGGCAATCGATGGTTCATGCAGTGCAAACAAGGAATCTTTCTGTTTTCTCGTTCCTGCAATAGACGTTGAACTCCTCCACAGTGTCCTGCCATTTGAGATGCGCCGTCATAGACTTGATTTAGTATCTTCGATGAAGTCAGTGCTGCTTTAGTACGTTCCGCCAAAACCACGTCAGTAATTGGTTTCGCATCACCCGAATCAGTGCTTGATAAAACCAAAAGACGGTTCCGCTACTTTCAAAGAACGCTCGTTGAAAAAACAAATAATTGCAACAATGTTTTCCACACCAGTTGGGTCCTTGATCCCATCTACTTTGATTGTATACCAAGAATTTCCAATTTCTTGCTAAATGCCCTCAGTTACTACTGAACTCATAGTAGCAATAAGTTCGTTTTGTATATCAGGACTGGTGTACGTTGCACTTCGTAAGATGGTTTTAACCAGTGGTTCTCAACCGGGGGTCCGCGGAGGAATTTCGAGGTGGTCCGTGAAAATGTTTTAAATTTGCTTTTTCTAATTTGATTGATATATTCTCATTTTTGAAAATTGCGCATTGTTTTGATTGCGTCAGAAAGTTAGAAATATAATAATCGCTTTATGATGTAGCCACATAAACTTATTGCGATTTGTTACTCCCATTGTGACGTTACAATTACGGTACATTGATTCACTGCGAGTTGTACAACGCAGCCGGATATAATAATATTTATTCATTCGAGAGAGTAACGTCCAGTAAAGGAAAATATTTTTAAGCCAGTACTAAAACTTATTTAGAATGGCTAAATCCAGAAAGTTATCTTAGAAAATGGGATTTACTTCTGTGTTAGATGATGGCAAAGAAAAACCGCAGTGCGTTTTATGCTATACTTGGTGCGGCAGCACCAGGTTTCAACTCTTTGATTCCCGCGCCAAGCGTACCGTCGTTGATTAGCACTGAACCAGTAGAGTTGCTTTGTAGAACTAGTGATATTAGCTCTACGGATCCTTTCTGCTTCGCCAAACAAAAACAGGAAACGGTTGAAGCTTTCTTGCAGTGTTTTATTCACAAATATGCGCAGCTCTTCCCAGCGTGCACAGGACGAAAATTCACGGCGATAAAGGCTACCACACAGCCTTAATAACAATTACACAGGGGGACCAACACTCAGGCCCAAACAGAAATCCGAAGCATAATCAGATCGAAACGAAAATTTACTACTCGTTTCGCCACGTTGACGTTTTGACAAGAATAGCGAAAATACACGTGGTCACTATATATATACGAGCAGATGCACCTGTTCTATATATGAGTCAAACATGTGGCCTTATTTAACCACAGGAAAAAGACCAAAGAAAGACAATACAACAAAGGAAGGCTTTTAGAAGTACCGGTAGTCCAGTAAGCCCGGTTATAACGTCTATTACTTCTCAGTAGGGGCTAATTGTTCGGTTCGCTGTAGGGGTCTAATTTGAAGCTATATTACTTAAACTCCTAACAAAACAACACGAGATCACTTAATTTACCACAATATCAATCAATTTTGTAAAAAATTGCTTATGAAGTCTTTGCGTCACGTTCTCAAGAGACTACGCTGTATGAAGTCGAATTGCTGTAAAGGCCACATGGCGATTGGCGGAACATAGCGGCCCCTAATTATGACGCAGCAATGTCATAATTACAACAACAAGTAAAGCCAATCGATTTTTAGTTAAGACAGGTATCTGTGTTGCCTAATACATTTTGCTAGAGCAAATACGAACATGATATATAACAAGCAACACAAACTTTAAGCATGCAAGCAAATCCAAAAAAAAGCACAAGAAAAAGAAACATGGTTGATTATACAAACACAACACTTAATTGCGATCAATTTACTACACATTTTTGTATTAGCGGGGAAGCTAGCCACAGCTGTCGTTTGGACGCGCTCAAGGTATGCTACTGGTTACGCATTCTCCACGGGAGCTAAACGAGAGACATCCCGTAACACATACTCAATTATGACCTCCCCCGTTGTTTCATTCTTTTTAGTTACGGCCACCTTGGCCCGTCTCACTATGGGTTTCCCATTTCTAATTTGAGGAATCACCTCCTCTATCCTCCCAAGCTTGTACCTTCCACGTTTGGATATGTCCTCTAACGAGCCCATAACCACCAGTTGCCCAGGTTTCAAATTTTCAGATACCTTCAGCCACTTTTTCCGCCCCTGCAGCCAAGGTAAATAGAAGGCTATCCACTTTTCCCAGAATTGCTGTGAGAAAGATAAATTAAAGCGATAATCTCTTCTAAGCATGTCTCGGTCATGCGGTTGTCCAACTGCTACATGTGGGTCCAAGTAAGGGGTTAAAAGTGAAGCTGGAGTAATAGCAGTAAAATCCCTAGGATCGTCACTTAGTGGTACCAAGGGCCTTTCATTTACAATCCTAACTGCACTCCCAACGTACGTCAACAACTCAACAAACTTTGGCTTATGCACCGCGGTGTCCAAAATGTGAGAAAGAACAATCTTGAACTGTTTCACCATTGCCTCCCAAGCACCACCTTGCGCTGGAGCATACGGAGGTATAAATTCCCAATTTATACCTTTTCTTCTAAGGGAAATGTGAAAGTCCTTGGTTTCAATCAAGTCCGGAAGCTTTTTTGACCCGGCCTGGAACGTGCTTGCATTATCTGAGTAGATCGTATTGACCTGTCCACGCAGGTCTGTAAATCGAGTAAAGGCCAGTAAAAAATCATCCAGCGACAAAGATGTTACCAACTCAACATGAATAGCCCGAGATGCCATGCATGTAAACAGGAGCCCCCATGCCTTCTTGTTGCTTCTTCCCTCTGCATAATTTAGAGGGCCAAGGTAATCCACCCCGGAATAGAAAAAGGGCTTTTTATGAGCTGTAAGGCGTGCCAGCGGTAAGTCAGACATGAGTTGTCTAATGGGCGTTGCCCTTTCAATAGCACACACACCACAATCACGCACATATCGTCTTACAGCAGCATTACCATTCGCAATCCAAAACTTCCGTCGTGTAGACATCAGCGTATGTTGCACACCACAATGGCAGTCTCGGTAGTGATAGAACAATACCACTAACCTAGTCAGGGGGTGTTTAGACGGAAGGAGGAGGGGGTGCTTTGCTTCCCATGATATATCTGGGGATTTGCTTAAGCGTCCTTCTATACGTAGCCTTCCCTCCTCGTCTACACAAGGCCTATACTTCTTTAGCGATCGCAACTCTTTCAAGCAATCTTTCTGGCTTGGCGAAGCGGTAACATTACACTGTTTGATCACTTCGTCAAGTGCATCAGCAGATTTACCCTGCATCGAACAAATCACATTGCCATACACCTTGTTCTGAACCAACTTCACTATGATCAGTAGAGCCGTTTCTAAGTAAGCAGCATCGAGCACCGGCTTTATAAATTTATTTTTTCTTACTTTACAGCATTGGAACCAATCGACGAAGGCAATCAAATAAGCTACTCTTTTTTGCAGAGTGTATAAATTAGGTGCTTTCTCAATCAGTTTATCAATGCCGTCGATACGACTACGCTCTGACAAATTTATTCTATGCGCTCCAACTTGAACTACATTCTCTACCAATGGCTCTGCTGCATATTGTTGCAACAGTGACGGGCCATTTATCCACAAATCACGTGCTTCTGCTTTACGCATGAGATCCGGTCGCGAACCCACGTCAGCCGCATTCAACTTACTAGGACAAAAGCGCCATTCAGTCTCACTAGACAACATCAAGATGTGGTTTACTCTTCGCGTAATGAACTTATTCAAACGTAAGTCAGGGTTCTTAAGCCATTGTAGCACCGTACGGGAATCGCACCAAAAAAAATTATTGCAATTAGGTATTTCCAATGCGTCAGAGGCTTGTTTCAATAGCTTCGCTGTGTTCAAAGCTGCGACGAGCTCCTTCCTAGCAATGGGCCACGAAGACTGATTAGCCAAGACAATGTTACATTTACCAAAAACGAACGACACGGCTGGTATACCATTCACTAATCTGCGTAAGTAGATGACAGAAGAAAATGCTAGATTCGAAGCGTCACTAAATCCATGCAACTGGAACTCAACGTTGTCATCAGGGCTGCTCAAATCAGCATTCAAAAAGTACCATCTTGGCAGCGAAAAATCTTTTAACATTTCTAACGAGTGAAGCCACGCTTCCCACTCTTTCACGACACTTTCGGGCACCTCTTCGTCCCAGTCAAACTTCTCCATAGCTAACTGTTGCAAGATCAGACGCGCTTTCAGAAAAAACGGCGAGCCAAATCCTAAAGGATCAAAGTTTTGTCCAAGTTGGCTAAGCATGCTTCTACGAGTATACTTTGTCAGAGGCTTTAGCGAGCACTGGATGCGCAGTTCGTCAGACTCCGTTACCCACACACAGCCTAAAGTTTTAGCTGACGGCATAGCGACACTATTCGTCTCCAAATCTACTTCGCGAATGGATGGCGCCAGCAATTCGCTATCCATTCCTACCAACACATTCACAGATTCTTTGTTTGCACTCCATTTTACCAATTCGAACCCGCGGCTACGAAACAAAGCAATCGCCTCATTGGCAATTAGTTGCGCATTATCAAAGCTATCCGCAGAAAAAATAAAATCATCAACATACATGTTTTTTGACACAGTACCAAGCGTCAAATCACTGGCTTTGCTAGGGTTTTGTTCCACCATCTTTTTAATGGCTAAGCAAGCAATATACGGGCTACTTTTTATACCCCAAGGATGCACGCAAAAACGAAAAGGAACTAACTTACCCTTATGGACATCATCGTTTTCAAACCACAATAAGCGACATAAATCCCTTTGTGCAACAGGCAATTTAATTTGAAAAAAGCATTTTGTGATGTCAGCCATCAAAGCGTATTTACCTTTGCGGAACCTAGCCAACACGTGAACAAGCGGGTTCAACAAGTCAGGACCGGTCATAATGACGTCATTAACGCAGACCCCTTTGTATTCGGACTTTCCGTCATAAACAATGCGTTTCTTGGCCTGCGACGTCACAAAATATGGCAAATACCACTCATGCTTACTATCATAAACAGACTCATTAGCCTTTTCAATGTAGCCATTAGATTTCAAATTTTGCATAGTTTCCACAAGAAATTTGCAGAGATCGTGTTGCTTTAAAGCCTTTTTTCTCAAAGCGATAGCTCTGTCTCTAGCAAGCGCTAAATTATTGGGCAGCTCAATATCAGCTTTCAATGGCAGTGGAATTTCAAAATGATCATCGCACAGCTTAACATTTGGTTCTACCAAACCTTTGGTAATTTCGTGAGTACGAGATAAATCCAAAGCTTCGTTCTGCACAACCAAGTCCCTAAGCTGACCCTTCAATGCAGCAATTTCCCTATCACGGGCTTCCAGGTCAAGCTTACACTGCGACAGATCGTCATTAGCCACACAAGTTTGCACTCTAAGAACCTTAGTGGCCCTGGCATATAAGAGCGATCTTCCTCCAGAAGCCATCCAACCCAGGGGGGTGAATATAGCATGAGGCTCACCTCGACTTTCTCCCATGCGCTCTTCCTTCGCACACATTAAAAATGCATTGTCATTGCCGATAATAATGTCGACAGTATCACAATTGTCGAGAGTAACAAGTTTTACACCGTCAAAATGTTTCAAATTGCTCAAGTCCTGCTTATGCGGCAAGGTTTCAACGTCATCTACCCAAGGGGGGATAACGTCCGCAGTCACGTCACCAAACAGCTCTTCAGTATCTATAGACTGAATATTAAACTTAACCAAAATAGCCAAAGTATTTTTGTCGCCAACCAAAGTATCCAACTTAAAGGACGCGGTGTCAAACGGCTCTAGTCCTAAATCCTCTACTAAGCTACTGGCGATAAATGTCAGCTGAGACCCCGGATCATGTTGGCAGTACACTAACTTTGAGTGGCCAGTCGCGGGGTTCATCACGCGTGCGGCAGTCACACGATTATACGCCGCTTTCACGCTCTCAATTTTGACACTGCGCACAGTTACTGCGGGTTCAGCACTTGTTTCAGGCAGCCTATGCCCGGAATCAACAAAGTAATCGTGTAGGAGGAAATAGTGCTTTTTATCACAAGCATTACCGCACCTACGGCAATTATTATCACGCGTGCAATCTTTCACAAAATGATCGCGCAAGCAATTCAAGCACTTCCCAGATTTCATCACGACATCCCTGCGGTCTTTGGGATTTAAGTGCAAAAAGTCTCTACAGTTTGACAACCAGTGGTATTGATCCTTACCATTTAAAGAACAATAAATGCACAACGGTGCATTTCTTGTGCCACCACCTGTCGGGCTCCGGCTGTCACCTGCGCGGTAAACAGGAGCACTATCCGATGATTTTGTCAAGGGGTGCGACTCGTTTGATTTCGCCGTGGTCTGCCTTACTCTGCACGTGGCTTTATTTTTATCAAATTTTTTGTTTTCTTGATGGCTCTGTGGCTCACCCAACAACATTATTCCAAAATCAGTGGATTTGCACAATTCTTCACGTTTTACAAAATCGACCAAACTTTGATAAGTGGGCTCACTTGTGCTACCGCATTTATCGAGAAGAAATTCTAAATACCTTTGCTTAGCTTCAAAGGGAAGCCTTTTAGCCAAATCCAAAACAAAACTACCTTCTAATTTTTCACGCTGATTATACGCTCTAGCATACAGAAGACATTGATCTAATTGATCTTTAAACTCTTTCATAATATTCGCGGACGAAGAGACCAATTTATTACCATGGCGATACTTCCTAATTTCAGGTTCCGAGAGAAACCCGCCACGGACACCAAATCGCTGTGACAATCTTTCTAAAGACATTTCTATTCTGTCTTTTTCCGACAAGCCAGGCGTGTCAGATGTCAAATTAGCGATTGTTTGTGCAGCTGTTCTAACACAAGCTGCTTGAAGCAGAGTGAGACGAACCCCCTCAAAGGGACAACTATCCATTAACGCATAAATACGATTTTTAAAGAATATGAAGGGCATGTTAGCGCCATCATAGCCAATCAACGCCGCTTTATCCATAAAGGTTTTACAATTCTGATATTCAAAAAAGCAGTTTTGCTGATCTGCGCTCGAATTACCAGATGAAGGCGAGAAATCGATATTTCTGCCATTGCTAGCATTCCTAGTCAATTCGTTTTGATAGCCGTCATGTAATTCTGCCGAGGTTTGACGATTTTTCTCCGGTGGTGGATATCGGCTTAAAGCGCACTCTCTGACGTCACCACGCTGCGGAAACCGACTCACAACAACATCATTCATATCCCGCACACGTTCAGATACATGACAATCGGCCCTACGTGGTGGTAATACTTCACTCGGCCTTGAATCCTGAACGAAGCCACACTCGAATCCTGGTGGCACCTTCACTCGGGGCGGCCCCGAACATTTACGGGCTCCACTAGCAGACAAACCATCTCGTCCAAGAACAGGAGGGTGCTTTTGTGTAAAAGGGTTAGTCGCAGCTGAAGGCACTACACAATTTTCTGTTTGAGCAGCTGGGTTAGAAAAATCATTTAAAATGGCATTAGAGCCCCAAGGTTCAGACAACGCGGTTTCCCCACAGGCAATCCCACGCAAGGGCTTAACTAAGTGTGACGCGTCACCAGCGGCCCCGAGACCCAAATCAGTCTCTCCAGTTCGAGGGGCTACAACCTGATTGTCCACCTTCTTGTTACGTCCAAGAATGGCGGCCACATCGGGTCCCGTGCCTGAGTAGGACTTCCTACTGGAAAGTCTACTTTTGTGGCTGATCCGGGAGCCCTCTCTAAAACTGCTCGTAGCCAAAATTTCTTGCCTGCGCTGTTCCGCCCTGAGTTTAGCATCCCTCAGTTCAAATTCGGCTTGCTTGGCTTGCATTTGTGCTTGAGCCTTTTTAGCCTCGATTTGAAGTTCCTCTCGCTGGAGTTCCAAATCGATTTGAATCAAAGCATTAGCAGAACTTCTAGAAAGGGCCGTGCCTACATTGGACACGCTATCCTCTGGCTGCACCTCGGAATGGGGCTGCTCTAATATTTGGTTCATCTTATCCCGACATTTTAGCTTTAAACTTTCAAACGTGAGCCCCACCTTGTCCTGCACATCAGCAGACGCAGCAGTGTCTCCATTATCATTTAACAATTGATGAAATTTGCTCACGTCTTCGCCCAAATTTTCGAGCTTATCCCAGCAAAGCAAAACTTCTCGCCTATTGGTACACAATGAAAGCTCTTGACCAAGTTCCCCAATGCGGGTAATAAGATACCTTTTTTGACAACGCACCTCACGTTCAAATTTGCCTCCCTCAGTGGAAGCGACGCTACCACCGGGTAACTGATGCTGCTCCCCAGATGCCCTAGTCAAGCCCGGGAGAACCGATCCCTCGGTCACACACCCCGATGCACCCCCAACCGCTGCGGCATGCTTTAGCCCGCCACTTACTAGCGACATCACTCACAAAAAATTCATTTCAAAACACGGAATATATCTAACAAACGTGAAATGCACAGAAAGCCAAATACTTTCAATTTAGGGGGCAGCAAAGAAACAATTTAAATTTTTTGGCTAAACACGCGTTAAGCCGTCTCGAGCAGTCTGAGATTATACAAATACAACAAATATCAATACCTTCGTTGTAGGGGTGTAGCTTCGCCCCTTCTGGCGTCTTCTAGCGTACGTTCACTTCACTTCACAAATTTCAAAAATGTAGAAGATGCCTTGATCTCTTGCTGGTTGATACAACTTCAATCTTCGATCGAGCAGTCTACGTTCTCTTGCTGGTTGATACAACTTCAATCTTCGATCGAGCAGTCTACGTTTCGATTTTATGGTTGATACAACTTCAATCTTCGATCGAGCAGTCTACGTTTCGATTTTATGGTGCGGCAGCACCAGGTTTCAACTCTTTGATTCCCGCGCCAAGCGTACCGTCGTTGATTAGCACTGAACCAGTAGAGTTGCTTTGTAGAACTAGTGATATTAGCTCTACGGATCCTTTCTGCTTCGCCAAACAAAAACAGGAAACGGTTGAAGCTTTCTTGCAGTGTTTTATTCACAAATATGCGCAGCTCTTCCCAGCGTGCACAGGACGAAAATTCACGGCGATAAAGGCTACCACACAGCCTTAATAACAATTACACAGGGGGACCAACACTCAGGCCCAAACAGAAATCCGAAGCATAATCAGATCGAAACGAAAATTTACTACTCGTTTCGCCACGTTGACGTTTTGACAAGAATAGCGAAAATACACGTGGTCACTATATATATACGAGCAGATGCACCTGTTCTATATATGAGTCAAACATGTGGCCTTATTTAACCACAGGAAAAAGACCAAAGAAAGACAATACAACAAAGGAAGGCTTTTAGAAGTACCGGTAGTCCAGTAAGCCCGGTTATAACGTCTATTACTTCTCAGTAGGGGCTAATTGTTCGGTTCGCTGTAGGGGTCTAATTTGAAGCTATATTACTTAAACTCCTAACAAAACAACACGAGATCACTTAATTTACCACAATATCAATCAATTTTGTAAAAAATTGCTTATGAAGTCTTTGCGTTACGTTCTCAAGAGACTACGCTGTATGAAGTCGAATTGCTGTAAAGGCCACATGGCGATTGGCGGAACAATACTGTCCTTAGCAACGAAGCAATGAAGCCATCAAAGCTTAAGCGTCACTTGCAGCAGAAGCATCCAGAGCTTGCAGAAAAAGACTTAAGTTTTTTTGAAAGACAAAAACTTTCGTTGAAACGGCAAAAACTGGATACTAGTGGATATTTTCAAGAACAAAGCACTGCAAACCTGACGGCTTCTTTTGAAGTGGCATTACTAATAGCCAAGCAAAAAAAACTCATAACATCGGAGAAACCCTCGTAAAACCTTGCGCTGTGAATATGGTTAAGTTGATTTTAGGAAAAACAAGTGCAAAGAAAATTCAGCAAGTGTCTTTGTCCAACGACACAATAAAGAGGCGCATTTCTCTTATGGCAACAGACGTCAACAGCAAGTCATAGCGGAAATAAAATCATCTCCCATGTTCTCCATACAAGTCGACAAATCAACCGACGTTGCATCATGCTCACAGCTTTTGGTATTTGTTCGTTACATACATATGGAAGATGTCAAAGAAAAGTTTTTGTTCTGCAAGGCCTTGGAAACATCAGCCACTGCTCAAGATGTAATGGACAGCATCTCAAATTTTTTCGATATAGAAGGCTTGCAGTGGGAAAAGCTCTGTGGTGCATGTACAGATGGAGCCCCAGCAATGCTGGGGTGCAAATCTGGTTTCCAAATGAAAGTCAAAGAAAAATCTCCTGAAGTTAGAGGAGTACATTGCATAATACATCGGTATACTCTCGCTTGCAATACTCTTCCAAACTTTTTGAAGATGGTGCTTAACTCTGTTGTGAAAATAGTTATTTTCATCAAAAAGAGTGCCACAACCTCTCGTCTATTCAGACAGTTTTGCAAAGAAATGGACACAGACCATGAAACTCTTTTGTATTATACTGCTGTACGATGGCTTTCCGAAGGGAATGTCGTTGCTCGCTTCTTTGAGCAAAGAACTAAAATCAAGCTTTTTCTGGAAATGATTGAGAAAGATGCCTTTGTCGACTTCTATAAGGACGAAACTTGGCTGCAGGGTCTGGCTTACCTGGCTGACATTACTGAACAGTTAAATAAGTTTAACTTGAGACTTCAAGGACCTGATACAAACATATTACAATTTGGAAACATTTTGCGTGGCTTCATAGAAAAGATACATAATTGGAATCGCAGAGTCAACCAGGAAAACTTTGCAATGTTTGAAACCCTATCTAAATTTGAATCTGGTCTCAGTTCACTAATAAAACAAGAAATAACTGAACATTTGCAATCGCTTAAAAATGAATTCGAGAAGTACTTTCCTAATCTTGAAGAAGGGTCCGACGTTTTTCCTCGAAATCCATTTTCCGCAATGATAGACATAGCAACTATTCCTGAAGAAGTCCAAGACGAGCTGTTGGATTTGAGAAATGACTCAGCTGGTCGTGAAATATTCATGACTAAATCACTGTCTCAGTTTTGGAGCTCCATGTTGACGTCCTACCCAAAGTTATCAACGGAAGCATTGCGCGTTATTGTTCCATTCGCCTCCACTTATCTTTGTGAAAGCGGATTTTCTGCTCTCATGCACATCAAATCAAAGGTTCGCAACCAGCTAGACGTGGAAGATGATATGAGAATAGCGATTTCCAAATCATAACCACGTATTTCGAGACTTTCTTGTAATATGCATCAGCAAAAATCGCATTAAAGTGCGTTCACTTAAATAAATAAAATGATCTACTTAAATAAAAATTAAATAAATAAATAAAATGATCTAAAAAGTGCGTTCACTTAAATAAATAAAATGATCTACATTTGTTTTGTGTTTGACTAGGTAAGGGTTGAATGATTATGCTGCAGTGTAAGCTAGATATTAAGTTTAAGCTAAAATCTATAGTGGGGGTCCGCAATTTCGTGAAGTACAATTTAAGGGTCCGCAATGACAACACAAAAAGGTTGAGAACCACTGGTTTTGACGATTGCAAGTAAACGCTAATTTTTTTGAACAGTGTAGTTAGACAGACTTAAAAAAAAGTCCATTTCCCCTTCGTCTTCGCTTTCAAATGCATCAATTTTTCTTCTGAATACCGATTGATGGGTCGCCAAAAAAAGCTACTATGTCAATTGAGATAAAAAAATAGTCGCGATTTCTTTTAGTTCCTTCGGATTTGCGTAATGAGGTGATTTCCTTATCCGTTTCAGACGGTTTGATTTTTTCTTTCCAAATTCTATAGCATGCTAAGTGTTCTTTGGGAGGCAGCACGCCTGAAAAATATCTTTATTCATTTTAGTAGCATGCTTCCAGTTGCGATAGCTATCGATCGTAAATGTTGATTCACAAGGTGTAATGTAAACCGTACTATAGATATTTGCACGAAACGATGCGGTTCATTCAAGTATGGGGCGCCATTTGTTCACCGCTGATTACACATGTTTTAGGACAACATTTATGACTAAATCAAATGCATTTGTTTAAATGCACAAATACATTTAACATTTGTTTAAATGTTTTTAACATTTGTTTAAATGCACAAATACATATGTCACTCAACCGTATCATTCACATATGTCACTCAACCGTATCGTATCGTTCTTTAAAGGGAATGTACTGCGAATAACGCTTTTCCGATAGATTTGGTCATTGGACCATCACGTGATAGGTTTGCGACAGACTCGTTTGAAATGGGCGACAGGCGCGAGATAGTTAAAATTCTTGAAACATGTGGTCTGCAGCAAATTAAACCACCAACCGCAAAAGTCCGAGTCTCTTACTACAAGATGTCTGCTGGATAGGATATAGGGTGACTGCTGGAAGCAAAAGTGCAACATAGGCTGTATAGATTTATGCTGTTAGTCAATGAACTCAGTCTGCCAGTTTCTTGCAGAAAATAATAGTACTTATGATAGACTATATATGTATACTAGCAGATTTACCCGTCCTTGATCGGGTAAAATGGCAGATTTACCCGTCGTTGATCGTGTAAAATGTAAAGACTGATTAAATTTTTACATTGAATAACCATTATTTAATGTGTTTTCATGATTTTTATTTCATCGTACAACAGTACAAATAGGCCTATAGTAGAGCCCCATAGGCTCGTAGCCCCCCATAGACGATTCTGATCGAAATGAAAATACCGTACTTGACAGATTTACCCGTCGTTGATCGGGTAAAATGTAAAGACTGATTAAATTTTTACATTGAATAACCATATTGTAATGTGTTTTCATGATTTTTATTTCATCGTACAACAGTACAAATAGGCCTATAGTAGAGCCCCATAGGCTCGTAGCCCCCCCATAGACGATTGTGATCGAAATCAAAATACCGTACTTCGCAGATTTACCCGTCGTTGATCAGGTAAAATGTAAAGACTGATTAAATTTTGACATTGAATAACCATATTCTATTGTGTTTTCATGATTTTTATTTCGTCGTACAACAGTACAAATAGGCCTATGGTAGAGCCCCATATGCTCGTAGCCCCCCATAGACAAATCTGATCGAAATGAAAACACCGTACTTGGCTTCCCTAGAAAAAGTTATATTTACCCGATCTACGATCTGCTAGGGATTTTTAAAAGTACAGTCTTGCTCATAACCATCAAATTTGGATTTTTATTTGTCACAAATTTTTTTCTGTTTGTGGTACCTAACAAAAACTTTAAATTTTCAAGGGGGCTTTCTGCCCCCTAATATAGTTGAAAAAGGCTGAAATTTTGGAAAGCTTTCTAATTTAGTGTCTTATACATATGGTTTAAATTTCATCTAAATTGAATATATTTGAATTTTTAAAGGGGGGTTCTGCCCCCCATAGCTCCCTTAGGGGGGCACTTAGAGGTTCGGAACTACTTCCGTTGTCTTCCTCGGAGAATTTTACATAAGAATACACTTTTAGTTTTTATGTAAACTTTCTAACCTTTCTTCCCATAGGGAACACACACACACACACACATACACACAGACATTCACTTTTATATATATAGATATATACATCATAGGTAGGCTGGCCATTTTTCGAAATGCAAAATCGGGACGCTTATTGCAGACTGCTATTATGACTAGGTAGGGTGGCCATACGTTCCGATTTTGGCGCGACAGACCTCCAATTGACCGTCCCGTTTTTGCATGAGCAAATAACGGGACAGTGGATGGCCGCCTTTCACGAAGCCAGATAGTTGGGCTTACTATAGACTCTAGATCAAAATCGGGACGCTCAAGACCGCGGTCGCGCCTACGGTGCGGTGGATCTCCAAAAAAAAAAGGTCGCCACCTATTTCGCTGCCCGTTTGTTGTCATTTTCGGCCGGAATCATCATTCAGGTAGGGTTCGCTGCCAACATGCCCTAGTTTATCACGGCTAACTTTGGCATACCCTAGGTCAAGCTGTGCTGCATGACTGAGCGAAAACACCAGACATTCGATAATTTAACTGGGACAGGCCTGAAAAAGCGGGACTGTCCCGCCTAAAACGGGACGTATGGCCACCCTAATCATAGGATAAAACATTAAAAAACCTTTTTAATTTTATATCCTATGATGTATATTTTCTTTATTATCTTGTTTAATCAATTTACTGTAAATGCCGACTCGTTTCGGCCGTGCTACATGCAATGTAACTATAAGTGCTAAACTCGCAGTCTTATTATGAATATAAGTTACAACATCTTTGAGCGATTCATCATTCGCCAAACTTTTCCTCTGCTGATGATATATTATTATGTAAACTCTTGGCTAAATTCGACAACATAAATATTCTTCTAAGTAAATAATTTGGGATTTTAAATTTCTCTGGATTTGGTTGGGTCAATATTTTTTATATCTTTCACTGCGCTGAATTCGTAAAGAAAACATTGGAATCATTTTTAACAGGACATCCACCTCAATATCTTAACACAACATGTTATGAGACATGTCTTCAGGCAGATTACCTTAAACAACAACCGGTACGCTAGCTTAACCTATCTTAGACTTGAGGTCTTTCATAAGTACCATTATTTTCTGCAAGAAACTGGCAGACTGAGTTCATTGACTAACAGCATAAATCTATACAGCCTATGTTGCACTTTTGCTTCCAGCAGTCACCCTATATCCTATCCAGCAGACATCTTGTAGTAAGAGACTCGGACTTTTGCGGTTGGTGGTTTAATTTGCTGCAGACCACATGTTTCAAGAATTTTAACTATCTCGCGCCTGTCGCCCATTTCAAACGAGTCTGTCGCAAACTTATCACGTGATGGTCCAATGACCAAATCTATCGGAAAAGCGTTATTCGCAGTACATTCCCTTTAAAGAACGATACGATACGGTTGAGTGACATATGTGAATGATACGGTTGAGTGACATATGTATTTGTGCATTTAAACAAATGTTAAAAACATTTAAACAAATGTTAAATGTATTTGTGCATTTAAACAAATGCATTTGATTTAGTCATAAATGTTGTCCTAAAACATGTGTAATCAGCGGTGAACAAATGGCGCCCCATATTCAAGCGGTAGGAAATTTTCCCAACCCTTCATTCAATAGAGTTGCATCGTGCGAGATAAGTGTTGCGGGAGCTTGGGTTTTAGAGAATCGATATGACGGTTTGGAGCAACAATAATCATAACTAATTTGTATTTTATAGAAGGGAAATTTAAGAAAATTAACACTTGTACAACTGATTAAGTTGATGAGTTTAACGACATGCGCAACTAATCTAGTTGACAAGTTTGCAAATTAATTATTAAAGTAATGAATCTCCTTAACATTGGTTTGTTTAGTGTTATTTGTCCAGAAACATAGCTTTACAGTGCACTGGGCGTGTTTTCCATCGAGCAAAACCACACGAATATAGTGCAAAGAATCAAGTTAAGTTGCAATTTGACGCGAAACTCAAATTAAAATTCACTCCGTGGACAAATAGAATCGCTATCTTCCTGGTGTTCTAACCCAGAAATTTCTACATTAAATTTGTGATACTCAGACCCAGAAATTTCTTACCCAACGTATTTCTCGAAAGTCTCCTTCAGCTTTAAATTTACAATTGCGGTATGGAAAGCAAAAAGCTACATCAAATTTGACAGAATATTCCAACCGACCCCAACTATGATATCACGAAGCATTGACGCATCTTTTCTTGGCCCCAAACATGCTTAGAGGATAAGCACGTAGCCTAACTTACTTCAGGCCATCAACTTCCAAATCATTAGCATCAGCAGATTTTCGCTTGCTCATAAGCTTACTTACAGCAGATGTTGTAGGTGTGCTGCAGCTAGCAGACGAGCTGAGACCATGCAAACTTTTATAACCTTCACTTGAATTAGAACTTTGCTGCCAATCTCTCAAACTCATTATGCACCTTTTACTTCCTCAATGAATAAGCAAAACGAAAACATCTGCTGTAAGTGTTGATAAGACGGTTTAAATTGTCACTACTATTGTGTTACATCACCTGATTATGCCACAACTGTGCAAAGAATCGACAGCGTAAAACAAGAATTATCCTAAATTGAACGTTGTTTTGCATCAGAAATCTTAAGTTTTTTAATCCTATTGTTTGTTGTGTTGTCGTTACGCGGTGCTCGAAACAAATCAAAGAATTTAGAGTAACCCTAAATATGGGGGCACAAGCAGCCGTCAGGGCAGCCACGGCCCCCTGGCTTCCGTAGCGACGGCACTGATCGGATACCACCTTGTTAAATTGTTCATCACTTTAAATTTTATTCAAATTTGTGCTGGTCCCGAACAACGTCACTAGATAAAGAGTGACGTATAAGTTGCACAGCGCATGTAGTCAATGCTAACGTAACAATAACGCCGTTTTCGTCAATCACAGACGGCATCAATGAGGTGCATAAGCAGCATTCGTTCCTCACTTTTTTAGCTGGGGAGCCCCATTTGCTTTCTTGAAGTAGAGGTGAAACCTCGTTATTTTTTACAACAAGGTAAATTAAAGCAGTGATTGCATAGAAATTCAAAATGCAGTTTCTTAAGATGCCTCGACTAGAGCTAGTTTTTTTGTTTAAAATAACCTTAAAAATTAACCTTCAGTCGTTTTAAACCGGTGTTTCCCACCCTTTTGCCATCGTGTACCAAAATAACGTTATGCGTTGAATGCGCGTACCACGAATTTATTTTAATCAAATTTGGCTGTAAGACTGTAAAGCATTGACAAGTCTAGGTCTAACCACTTCAAAAGTAACGCTAAAAACCTACAAAAAGCAATGTTAACGAACTTAACAATAAAAAACCGATACACAAAATAAATTTAATGCGATTTCTGACTTTGTTTGTTGTCCACCAAACGGTCGATACGCGGTTTAATAGATTCGCTGACGGCACATCGAAAAGCGTGCTGAGGGGCGACTAATCGGTTACGCTTTTTTGATTTTTTGTTTAGAAAGGTCGAAAATCCTTGCTCACACTCCCACGTTGATGGAAGGGTTAACAACTGTGAAACAGCACGAGAGGCCAGCGTAGGGTACGATACAGCAAAGTCAAGCCAGAAGTTAATAGCGAGACGATCTCTATGTCTTATCTTTGCCTCATTATCCTCTTGCAAATTCTTCCTGCTCACTGGTTCCAACAGCCAAGTCGTGTGGATTAACTGAAAAGGGATTTGTTATGTATTCATAACTGGCCGCTTCTGGAAAGTACTGTTCCAATTCCTCTTTAAGGGATGCAAGATGACTAGCGATTTCTTCAGAAAAAGAACACTTCATCTTTAAAGATGACAAACATTTAAACATCCCAAGTTGATTGTTTTCTGTGTTCCTTTTCCACAAATCTAATTTTCGAATGAAAGCACCTAGCTTTGAAACAAAATCTACGATTGTCCCATTTCGTCCTTGAAGCGACAGATTTACGATACTGAAAGCTTCAAAAATGTCTGAAAGGTATGCTAATCTTTGAACAAATTCGTCGTTTTCAAGATCCTTGGAATACGGGTGACCCAACTCTTTAAAAAGCAATAGCATCTCATTCTTCATTTCGAACAGACGTTTAGTAGCATTCCCGCGAGAAAGCCAACGGACTTCGGTGTGACAAAGAAGGCTGGTATGTTCCGAGCCTAAGTCTTCACACAGCTGCTTCAAAAACCGGGTATTTAAGGCTGTTGCCTTAACAAAATTTATGATTTTCACTACTTGTTTTAAACAAGCTAACAACTGCGCAGGCAGCACTTTTGTGCATAGGGCGAACCTATGAATAAAACAGTGAACAGACGTGACATTCGGCGAAACAGCTTTAACATACGACTGAAACCCAGACCTACAACCAAGCATTGAGGGAGCTCCATGCGTCGTACACCCAACAAGATTTTTCCAGTCTAGTCAATTCTTCTTAAAAAAACTATCCAAGATATCAAAGATACTCCCCTTTTGTAGTTGTAGAAACTTCGTCATTCAGTAGTAATTCAGTTTTCATTATATTCGTCTGAGCATAACGGACATAAACACGTATTTGACAACAATGGGTAATATCTGTTGATTCGTCTAATCGTATTGCAAATCCAAACTTTGATTCCTTTATCTTTGCTAGTATTTGGTCGGCGATATCATCTGACATTCCCTCAATTCGACGCTTGATCGTATTATCCGAAAGGGAAACAGCATTTAACTTTGCGATTGCTTGCTCTCCGAAAACTCGCTTCACTAAAATTTTACAGCTCCAGGCAGAACAAGAGACTCTGCAATAGCATGAGGTTGTTTCTGTTCGGCCACTAAAAGAGCAATCTCATGAGAAGCCGCAACTACATCTTTACTTTTCTGCTGCATTTGGCCCGTTTTATCCATACGTTGACAGCCAATCGTTGAAAGTACATTTAGCTCTTGTCTGCGTTCTTTTATTTGGGTGATTCCTTTCCAAATGGGGCTTTAGCAAACTAGGCTTCATAGCCGCATTACAAAGCGTTTTTAGGCAAACCACACACTGTGGTAGAATTTCCGCGTTGTGTTCAATTGAAGTAAAACCATACTTAATATTTTTTTGGATCATAATTTCGCTTGGACATGACTGAAGTGGCCAAATTTAACTTTGCGTATGCTATTCTTTAGGTTTGCCAAAATTACTAAACAAATTTTTGCGATAACTTGCTGCACGTGCTACAATACTCACTGCTCACTGTGATTCATAAGTTTCTTGATGTGACCAAACGCAAGAATGTTCTTTATTACGTCATAGATCTCATTTACTGATGATTTAAGACTGCAAGTAGCAGATAACGCAATTAGCACTTTAGTTGCCACAATACCAGATATCGGGTTTCGCGCAGTTAATTAAACAGCGTGCGCGGCAGTACACTCGGGAAAGCGCTAATTATCGCCTGCAGCAGCGAAAGTGTTAAACTATGCTGTACTAGTTGGAATAGAATATTACAAACTGAAAATAAAAAATTAACCTTCAAAAAAAATAATCAACTCGCGTACCACCTGATAGACCTTCGCGTACCACTAGTGGTACGCGTACCACCGGTTGGGAATCACTGTTTTAAACCGACCTAATTGTTTGGTAAGATGGGAAAAAAAAATTTCTCCGTAATGTGGATTAAAAAGGCGCTCGAGTTAACTGGGAATTATTGGTTCCACACTTACAACAGCATGGCACGCAGAAACAGCATGATACAAAACCCCTAAAAATTTAATCATGTCACATACAGTAACTCAAAAAAATTCTTTATTGTATTTTGATATTTCGTTTCCACACCCTTTTTACTATCGGAGGCTGCATTGCATTCTTTATATCAAATTACCGCCACAAATAAACTAACTTGAGGATTTTGTCGGTTTACGTGAGGGTAAAAAACTTTGTTTTACTTGGAGATCAATATTCCAAATGCACACTTTTCTGATATTGAGGAAAGGTTTTGTTAAACCTGTTTACTGGAGAGGAAGTCAACTTCAAATATGTGGCAAAAACCAGACACACAACTTATCGCTCAAGCCCAGTAGAACTTGAAAAAACAAACATACAGAATTTTTAAAATTGCACAAGATTTTCAGCCGCACAAAATCAGTTTTAATATGCAAAATTCAGTTTATTTTAGTGCCTCCTCAGTTTCGGCTTGTGCCCCACCACTTCGTTTGCTTTGGCTACGGCACTGACATGAGTGATAAACTTTATTCCTACCGCCCAAGCAAAGCCACGAACCAAATTTAAGTCTTGTTCAACTTGTCATACATAACTTTTTCGCTCCCGCGTGAATAGCGAAAAAAATGTCCGTAAGGTGGCAGCGCGAAAAACTGTCATAATTTGTCATAATCAATCATAATTAATCATCATAAAATACCCTAAGTTTGTTTGTAAATCATTACTCATCTGTTTACTTCTACATTAAGTGTTATATATCGTTGAAATCTACATTTCTTGAGGATTTCAAATATAATAAAAACAAAAAATATTATTTTTGAATATGCAAATTTTATGCAAATTACCCCCCCCAACTGGGGCTGAGTTGTCTTCGAAATTAAAGAGGTACCCTCACCTCAAAGACCACTACAGATTTTATTTTCTACCAATTTCTTTAGAAATGGTCGCAAGATGATGCTAAGGAAATAAGCTTTCAAGGTACATCAGTCAAAACTTACCTAAAAGCCTAGGTTTTCTACAATTTGCAATTTTCTGAGGCACATGACCTTTTTTTTGACCGGTACCGACCGGTACCAAATTTTGGTAGTTAAATTTAATACCTAAAATATGATCAGTCATTATCTGCTAGAGGTTAGCCTAAACCATGTAACATTATGTATTTTTGAACAGGGAATTTCTTCAAGATTCAGAAAATATTAAGTTTAAATAGAATATGCTGTCACTGACAATGAAGCAAAAGCTTGTTTACACCCTTCCCATTTCTTGAGAAACAAGAGGGATACAGCAAACTTTGATTTAGAGAAGCCAAACTTCTGCTAGCTTTTAAACTTGTATTTCAGTCTTTGTCTCCTTGGAAACTTGATACAAAATGACGTCTTTATTGGTGAAATATTTGCAATTTATTATATCTTTTTAAAGGATGCAGTTTTTGTAAAAATTATAATTTAGTGAAGGTAAGTCAAAAAATTTTTGGGGGGTTTGAACTGATATGATGTACAGTACTCATTTTTGATCAGTAAATATCATATACCACTTTGTCTAAACTATTTAAAATTATATATTGCTGGAAAGCAAATTTCCTAAGCTTTCAAACGAGACCGGTATTTAGCAACATATCATATTTTTTACGCACCAAATTTACTTTTATCTACTTACCATTCAAATTGGTTTGGGGGGGTTTTGAGACCCCTAAAAAATTTGGAAATTTAAAAACGTAAAATTTATCATTATCGCTTGAAATTTTGTCAAATGATGCCCCAAAAGAGTGGTTTTCAGACTGTGTTAATGATAAAAGGTTTGGTTATGTGGTAAAGATGTAATCTCAATTTGATTTTAGTGTAGTTGACACGTGCTGAGAATTTGACCGATTTTGTCGTCTGCAACTGGGTTGTTGGTCTTTTTAACCCTTTTTGGGTATAAAAATCCAAGAATTAGGGCACAAATTATACATCTTCCGATGCGTGAAGAAATAAGCGTGATCTTTTGAAAATTTTATGAAAACCGGATGAAAAATAAAGTCACAAATTGATTTTTTAGTAAACTAATTTTGTAACTCAATTTGAAAAATTTGAAGAAAACACTGAAAACACGAGATCATCAATCGATGATCGCAGGAGCGAAAAAGTTAATTGGCAAATAACAGGGAATCAAATATGCATGAAATCGCGCGTAATGGTGAGTGTAGCTGAAAAACCTGATATTCTCTCAGGGGCGGCTCGTGTATGGTACTGTGGAACTGAAGCACCCCCAGTCCGCACTCCATCTTATCGATGACATTCGATATAAATAAATGAATTATTTTCTTCATTTATCTTATACTTGTAGTTACATTATATAATACATAAGGTTAATCTCAGCAACCATCCTAAGTTTATGAAAAAATATAAAAATCTTTTTGCTTCAAAGCTCCTGAGATATGGTGTTTGAAATTAGCTGTAGATTGCAATGCAGCTGTAGAAAGAGAACTGTCGCTCATGCAGTACCGACCTTTGTGTGCTAGTGTAATAAGAGTTTCTTTTTGATGGACAACTGGCGAGCTGTGTGTGTGTAAAGCTGATAGATAAGACAAAACTTAGGCCTATAGGGTGATTTTCTGAAGCAGCCCCCCATTAATTTTAGCTACGAGCCGCCCCCTGTTTTCTCTTGTGTGCAGCAAATGTGTACCAGGTGAGTTTCAAGGTTACTTATCCAGAATTAGAAAGATTACTAAAACACTATCAGACAAGAGCTGTTGCATTGACATGAGACTGAAAATGTTATATTCCTGGGCCAAACTGTCACTGGTGATGAAGCTTGGCTAATATCTTCAACAACAGACAATCAGATGGCACTATTTACATTTTCCAACAAAAATGAAAACAATGTCCACCGTCTTTGAGACGCAAAGGTCCATCATCTAGATTTTTCAAATCAGCGGCAACCGTCAACTCTAAATTTTACGTTAAAACATTGATCAAAGTATGGTCCTGGACTTGACTGCACCAGGTGAGAGAGGAAAGAAACGAATTGCAAGCTATCACATGAATCGGAACACTGCGGAATATGTGATCACGTTTAGCTGGTAGTGCTATCACGTCCTGCTTTGAAGTGCAATGTCCCACCACTGACAAAACGAGTCATTAGCAAAGGTGAGAAACCTTCTTCTAGTCGCAGTTCAAAAGTATACCTGGCTAGATCTCGGTAGGTCAAATTAATCGAAAATGGAAATATACCAGCTCCACAACAGGTCGGTAAAAGTAAAATATTATAGTTTGTTTTCTTTCTAGAAAAGAGATGTGTGAACACTCGATTTCAATCGAAAAAAATATCGAGCTATATGAATATTAGAATCCTTCATGAGCCTGTATGGGCAACTTTGCGAAAAAAATGTGGGGGTGACGCAGAATTCATGCTATGCATTGAGATGCACCGAAGACAAAAAAAATAGTTCAGCTAAGAGTCTTTCTGTATTTTCTTCAGAACGGACGTTACTTACGAATTCCGTGCGTCTGGTTTGTCACGTTGCGTTGCTTTGGATTGTTCTACAAGCAAGTGCCTACTTTGCTTCTGTTTAGATTTAGTTCAGGCTTTGAACAAGAAATCGACGAACTGATGAAAAAGGAACAGCCTCTCTAAACTTGTTACCTTCATTGTTATCATTATACGATTGGGTCAAATACTATTCTGCAGATCTTGCTTTCTGATTTTCAATTGTCAGCCTTTGAGTTTTGCTTCTACCCACTTTAGGATTATACTTCCCAACATTGCTAATATTTAGTTTTCAGGATGGACAAAAAGTTATTTTCTCGTACAATTGCTTTTGGATTTAAAAACATTTCAATACTAAAATGCGAGAGTCTTTGAATTAGACCAAGGAATCTTTTGTACCATCAAAAACTGAACAGAGACGTTTCATGTGGAAACCAAGAATGGAAGATAAACTTGAATAGAATATTCACCCAAAATTTTGAAGCTTTCGCTAAGATTCTTTTGTTAGTGACCCATCTTGTGTGGAACATTTAGCCAACTTACAAAATCGGAATATCTGCGTCAACTGTTTTTTTACATAATCCACCAGCAAATGTTGTTTACATAAAACTGGTCTGAGCCTAAATTATAATTATTGATAACAAGCCTTTGTAATACAAAAAATTCTGAATCTGCAATCGTTATGAAGTTAGCAAAGCCCCAGCCTGTTACACTTTGCCCTAATTCTTTGCCAACAGAGCTACAAAAATAAGGACTCTTTGTTGTGCCATCCAAAAGTTTGAAGATGTGCGCCAAGGGAAATTGTCAACTGTCATGGCCTTTGCAACAGCTTTTCGAAAGAATAAAAAACTTATTTTGCTGCAGACATAGAATTTGTTTCAACACATCTAATAATCACTAGTTTGCTGCATTTCTGACTATCTTCAAAGATGTGAAGTACACTCTAGGCAACAGAAACACTTGTGCCATTAATTGGAGCTACAATAGATAAATGGAATTGATTGGCTACAACGTTGTACTGAAGCTCAACACGACAATGATATTTTTCGTTAATTTTTTGGTTAATGGAGTCCCATCTTTTCTTCAGTCGATAAATAGAGCATCAATAAGATTGAACTTTTCTAAATTTTCTGCTTTAATATTTTGGCTATGTTTTTCCTGTTCACAACTCAATTTGTAATTGTTATATTGTAACGTTGCTGATGACTATCCCATGATCTTTTGAGTGAGTGGTTGCTACAGTTGCCCAAGCTCTATCAGAAACTTGAAAATAACTTGAAAATCGTCATCAGAACCTTTAGTAACCGGCGCGATGGCGTAGTGGTTAGAGCGTCCGTTTTGCAGTCAGTAGACCTGGGGTTCATTTCCCAAGTCGAGTCATACCAAAAGACTTTAAAAAATGGTTCTCATAGCTTCCCTGCTTGGCGCTCAGCACAGTAGGGATAGTGTGGAAAACAAGCTGGCAAGCTTGCTTGTTGTGCCCTTGGGCACGACACTTAACGGGATGCCTCCGTTTTTATGCGGCAGACAGGTGGTGGTGCCAAACAGTCTACCCTTTGTGGTGGTCCAGTTTAACTGAAAAAGTGCATGTATATGTTCCTGCATAATGCTCAGAACGAATAATTCAAACGACGAAGAAGAAGAACTTTAAGTTATCATGGATTTCTGTGAGAGACTTTTGAGTAGAGTTTTTGCAGAAAATATCAAATAGCTTTGCGGTTTTTGCAGAGAACGTTTTCAAGTCATTAAAAAATTTGTGTCCTTTTGTGGGGGGGTTTCGTGCAAAATGTGAAATTGGTATGACCCAGTCAACTATTTTTGGATTGCGCTTTTGAAGCTCTGCGAATACACATTAAATCATTCTTATTGATTAATTGATCTTGAGGTAATTTTAGACTGAAACTTTATAGAGTAAAGTTGTGACTGGAATCAGTTAATAGTAGAACTCACACTTTATTAACAAATCGATTTCACTAAATTAGTATCATCAGTGTTCTTATTCTTGAAGTAATTTTAGAAGATGTTGCTTCTTTTGTTCATTTCTCCGGATACAGCACGCTTTCCAGAAAGTCTTTACCAGTAGGAGATTGAATTCAAGAATAATACCTCCATGCTAAGTTTTGTGAAAAATATTGCTGCCTTCATTTACCACATTAATTAAACCTCGGAGAAAACAAATCAAACTTCAATGCTTTTGCAGTAACTGCAACGACTTCAAAATAATAATCTGCAATATTTTGTGAACTTTAGATTACTAAACTGCTCAGTATTACCGCAAATGCCCACCTATAATCTACTGCAAAGTAATGAGAATTTTTCGTTACAACTTGAAAGAGGTAAAGTTATTTTTGTGTGAGTTGAATTTTTTCAAACAAAACTGTTTAAATTTTATAAAATTTTTTAGCCAGTGTTTTCTTTAATCGGAAAAAAGTGCAAATTTTTGAAAGCATGTCTGGCGGATTCGCAGTTAAAATTTAACGTTGCGTAAAAAAGTCTGGGGCGTTTGGTAACTCAATTTTGTTTGCTAAATTTTTTGCTATTTTGCAAGCAAAATCTTTCTCTAAGTGTTTAATGTGTCGCAGAAAGCAACAAGGAATCCAAGCTTGGACTGAGGCTTTTTTAGGGCAGTGCAACATCTCACGTAAATATCGCGTGGTTGTGACTCAACAGCGAATGACGGCGTCTTATGTATTGGGCATGCCGAGGTCAAGCTTTAATTGTATTATAAATTTTCTCTCAAACAATGAGCATGTGGTAAAATTTAAATTTTTCTTCTTTACTTTTACCGGCCTATTTTAATCGTAGCTATGACAGTAGCAATTGTCTCGCCAATTTAGTTTAACGTAAGACATAATTTTTCGAGGAAAGTTCGAAGCAGGAATCGACTAAAATCTACATTTTTTCTTAACGTTTCAGCGCTTGTCTCAGTCCTATTTGTTTATAGATTGCCAGCTGTAAAGTTCGTGGTAAAGTAAAATTTTGTAGAGTTTAGGACAAATCATACAGCAACGAAAATGTTTTTCCTTTCTGAAAGACAAATCATACAGCAACGATAACATTTTTCCCTTTTGTACGACAAATCATGCAGCAAAGAAACAATTTTTCCTTTTCGAAGACAAATCATACAGTAACAAAACAATTTTTTCTTTTCCAAGGACAAATCATACAGCAGCGAAAATACTGTAAAGTGCGGTCTGTAAAATAGCATTACTTGTAAAATAGTGCCTCGTGCAAAATATGTTTGGGAACCGTCGTGGTAATTTAGAAGGGGCGAGGTTAGGGTTACAGTAACATGTGCTGGTTATTTATAGGTAGGCCTTGGCTTTGTTTGGCTGTTAACCCAATCTTACCCCTTCTAAATTACCACCAAAATTTCCGGACCTATTTTGCACGGGGCATTATTTTAGAAGTAGTGTTGCTTTACAGACCGCACTTTACCATGTTTTCGCGGCTGTATTTGTCTTTGAAAAAGAAAAATTGTTTCGTTACTGTATGATTTGTCCTTGGAAAACAAAAATTCGTTTCGTTGCTATATTATTTGTTCTAAACTCTACAAAATTTTACTTTACCACGTACTTTACAGTTAGCACCCCGTAGTTGTTAAGATGAAAAAGCACAGAGCTCGTGCTTTAGTTTGGCGCAAAAACATTTGAGGAAATGGCTCAGTTCTTGCAAATTTTAGATAAATAACCTTCTCGCACTTGCCAGCTATGAAAACTAAAAGTAGACAAAGAATGCCGGTAAAATTTAAGCTATGAACCAAAAAAATTATTAGGCAAGGCTAGTTGAGTTAGAAGGCACTGAGTAGATTTTGTTTATAGTTGGCAGCTATTTAACTTTTAAAGCAGCATAATAAGATATCTCGATCACTATGAGCAAGTCTTCCTAGCCTTGTCAATTGGCCTTATAGGTAGAGCTTGACTGTCTTTAGCAGAATGATATATAGTGATGGATTAAGGATATTAGAGGCCGAAGGCAAGAATTCATGAGGGCCCCCTATGGGCAAAGTAATCAGTGGGGACCTTTACTTCTTTTTTGAGATTACTTTTATTTCAAAGTTTCGGAAAAGTAAAGTTGCAATAAAGGAGGGATCCTGCCCACAACTTTTAAGTGAAGACGTTTATTTTGAAGATTATTACTATTTTGATGGGTTGAAATTCACAAATTTGTTCAAAATTGAGGTTTTGGCCCAAAACTTATCAGTAAAGATCTTTTTTTGAGATCATTATGTCGCCAAATTTTGAAGAGTCTAAAAGCAGTTTATTGGACTGGTATGAAATCCAGGCTCTATACTCTGTAAGGGGGCCACTAAAAACGTGGGACTGAAGCAGCTGCTTCATCCCACATCCACCACTGATCAAAAAATTAATATTTCTTCTTAATCTTTTGCTGGCAAAGCTGAATAGTTAGAAGTGATAGTTTATTCATTTTCAAATGTAATCATAAGTGGTCTATCAAAAAAGTAAAATTTTATACTGTTCATTTCGATCGGACCGAAGCTATGATCAAGACACAATTTGTACTCCAAATCGTTTTAAGCGCATCTCTTTTCACCTCTCAAAGCAATTTTGCTATCTTTTTTAGAAATTCTCTTTTCGCTTTATCATTGTATTAAGACAGTCTCGTTTCTCTGCGCAACCAGCATCACTCAATTTGAATGCTTATGCCTAGCGACCGGTTGCCATCTCACCGACCACATCCCCGCCCTATTTTTGCTTTATTAATGAGGCTTTCTGCTTCCTGGAGGTTACTATGTTATACCGCAGCTTATTTCATGTTTGCAGTTACTTGTTTACACACCATCGTAATTCTCTTTTATTTAGAAAATGTCAAATGTGAGGTGAAATCAAAGTTCACAAAAAGTTCTGGAGACGCTTTGCGGCTATTTCTGCTCAATTAAGCATATAGGCATTAAAATAGCAGAGATAAAATTTTGGACTTGGCTAGCTTATATTGTCACTGAATTATGGTTGGTGGAACAGTAGTTCTCATTTGAAAGCTTACCATTGACTGATGAAACAGCGGCGTAGCTAGAAGCAAATTTTTAAGAGAACAAAATATACAGGGTGTATCACAAAGATATTCACCCCCCCTAGAGCTCAATCCAAAAGGACTAGGAAAAAAACAAAAATATTGTTATAAATTATATTAAAATAGAAATTTATTCCGTACATTAAATCAATCCTAACTAGTAATCAGTATGACCACCATGGTTTTTTCTAACAGCATCTAATCTTGCAGGATACGATTTAAGAAGATTAGCAAAGATTTCAGGTTCCTCTTTTATTTTAATTAGTTCTTCTGAAATAATAGTCTTTAAGGTTTCCACTGAATTTCTTTCCATGCTAGGAATCTTTAAAATTCTATCTTCAACACGTTTTTTCAGAATAGCTCCCAAGTTTTCAGTTGCATTTAAATCTGGTGATGAACCTGGCCACTTTTGAAAAGCAACAACATTGATTTCTTCGACAGCAGTCAGTGGCCAGGTTCATCACCAGATTTAAATGCAACTGAAAACTTGGGAGCTATTCTGAAAAAACGTGTTGAAGATAGAATTTTAAAGATTCCTAGCATGGAAAGAAATTCAGTGGAAACCTTAAAGACTATTATTTCAGAAGAACTAATTAAAATAAAAGAGGAACCTGAAATCTTTGCTAATCTTCTTAAATCGTATCCTGCAAGATTAGATGCTGTTAGAAAAAACCATGGTGGTCATACTGATTACTAGTTAGGATTGATTTAATGTACGGAATAAATTTCTATTTTAATATAATTTATAACAATATTTTTGTTTTTTTCCTAGTCCTTTTGGATTGAGCTCTAGGGGGGGTGAATATCTTTGTGATACACCCTGTAGAATTTGTTGAATGAGCTTTTTCGGAGATCAACTTACAAGTGGTATCGCTATTTTCGGCCCAAAACAATTATGAAAACATTCTTTTTAAATATCAACTTTCAGAACGGGTTTGTTTTCTTATTTTTGACCAAACTTTTTTCATTTTTTGATTGAATTCAAAAATTTTGGGGCAATGGCTTGTTTGATACCCTTAGGTACGCCTATGTGAGAAAGTCGTAATTCTTGTCGCGATTAGTTTTTGACAAGCGTGGTCCAACTGAGGCCTTCGGGCCAATTTAGGCCAATTTTGGCCCGCGAGCTAATTTTTTTGGCCCGGGAATAATTACGGTGATTAGCCTGATTACGATAGGGTTGCCATGCTTCCCAAAAATTCCGGACATGTCCGGAATTCAGGTGTTCTGTCCGGAAATAATATCGTTGTGAAAAAATTTGCTCAAATGTAAGTGATGGCCTTTTCTTTTGGAGGACACCTTTATTTGGGGTAACACATTTCTAGTTTAAACCGCGGCTCGCGAAATAAATTTTCAGTTTCTGATGGCCAGCTATAAAATTGAGTTGGACCACACTGTTTTAGATCATTGGCTTGGAATACGGTGATATTTTGTTTTTTTCGGTAGGCTACACGAATTTTTGTAAGAAAAAAATTAGGCTTGCAGTAGCTATATCAGCTAGGTTTTACTGCATAGACTGCGTAAATAAATTAAACGTTTAGTTCAACCTACAATACAATTAAATACTGTATAGAACAACGATGACAAATTCGAAAATGAGTGCGCGTATGTTAGCGAACTTGGTCTATCCCGATGTTTTGTTAACTTTTTTTGTGGTTAGTAGTAATCCAGCGATGTGTTTCGTCATTTTGGTGTGCGTGCTTTTATAGCCGTAAAATTGCAAACACCAGTCCCAGCAAGGGCGCTAGACAAATGGGGGTTTCCCTAGCCTTGCCGCGATCGCGTGCTCTGTGCACCCGGCTTTATGTTCATTGAAAAACGCGTTTGATTATCATGTGGTATATGTTTAACTAGAGTACGCGTTTGAGGTTCATGTTGCTCATGTCTTGTAACGTTCGCAGCAAAATTGAACTGTGATAATGCGGCTGCGCGGCAATAATTCAGCAACAGTGATGTCATGAAGCAAAGCTTCTCTGTGACAAGCAAGACACTGTGACAAGCTTTTCTCAAGAATACTTCTTACGCAAAAAATCACGATGTATGATATGGTACGGTAATCACAAAAATACATCAAGAAATGTGTTGAAATCAGAATTTCAAGTGTGATATGGCACAATACTTTCAAACGGGGCATCTCTACTTAGTTTGAGACAAACGTACATTAATTTTTTTTAACCAGGATTTATCAGTCGTCAATTCAAATTTTTACGTTGGCAATTTTTGTTAACAACTAAAGTGTATAGCAAAATTTTTCACTTTAAAATACTTCTTCAATCTTGATTTTAAAAGATGCAAGGCAATTCAGATGAAGAACCAATGGATGTTCAACAATCTCCACGCAGTAAGTATTGTTTTACTGCTAGACATATTTCACCTCGTCTCAAAAAAACGTTGTTTATTTACGTTTTGCTTAAGACTAATCAACATTAATCAACGTCAGTTTGTGACCAATATTAGTCATTATTAGTCTTGCCGGGATTTTTCTTTATCATATGTAAATTTCATTTGTTAGAATTTTTGCGCTGTAAGATTCAACTGGATGGTTTTGAATTGTACCTCTAACCTTGTGGTTTCACATCAATTACTGGGTCATTCACTCTGTAATCCGTCGAGGAACAGTGAAACTCACAATTCTGTAGATAGTTGTTTTTAGTGGAACACCATCTCAATGAGCAATGTGAATCATAATTAAAGCTGGGGAAAAGCAGGCTAGCCCTGCTTGTTATTTGGGGGATCGGTAACACACGATTATATTTCAGTTGTTCCTGATGCACTTTCATTCGAAACGAACACCACCAACCAGCCAGAAGGTGAGTTTCGATTTTCAATGCAAAATATGTGAGAACCAAGCCTTAATGTAAATAACTACTAAAGTACAAACAAAGTGGCGTCAAAAATTAAAAAATGCATGTTTCTCAGTATTGTATTTATAGTAATTACAGAGTTTTAAATTGAAGCCAAGAATAAAAAATATATTACAAATTGTGTTGACATTACGATATCAGCTTATCTTTTTACAATATAATAAATGGCACAACCAGATTAAAAAGGGAAAAGCAAAGCTATAAAACGAAATATACATCAATACATATAATGCATGCAAATATTTATGCAGTGCATTCTAACTGGAGTGGGCCAGCACCCTGGGTTGCCATTTGCATTACTTAGCGTTGCCGCGAGACTTGGCATCAATACTGATGTTAGTTTTATTATTTGGTCCAGGTCATGAAGTGCTGCTGTAAATTGCAAGTTAAAGTTAAACTTAATGCGAGGGTGCTTCATAAAGTAATCCTTCCATTTTTGCAATGCCGCTACAAGAAGTTGGAGCAGATTGCGTAGACTATTGCCTATTGTGTTTTTGTAGCGACTGAATCTTCATATAGTTAACCTGTACTTTCAATCTCTTTGTTGCTTTAGATATTAAAGCAATGATAATATAATTTCAAATTGTTTGTAAAATTTTGCCCGTAAAAATAGTCTGCGTTTACATCGTCTTTAGTTGTCATAAATACAATTATAGCTACAGACTCAAGCTCGTTGCTTGAGTTCAGATTTTATTGGTTTTGGCAGCTTGTCATACGAAAAAAATTGGCTGCAAACTGAAGATTTAGAGAGCTCAACAATAATTTGTGAAGAAAAAAGTTGTCATAAAATGAAGAAAAAAATGTCAAAAAAAGGAGTGAAAAAAAGGTCAATATGAAATTGCTTGGACTGCGAGGCTACAAGGCAGAGTCTATAAAGTCGCTCTGATTGTAACTTTGAAGCTGTCTACGGTATTAATGCAATAAATCAAATAAAAACCACGCATTTTTGCAATTAATATAAACCATAGGACTCAAACAAAAACTGTACAACTCAAAAAGATTGACGAGTCATTTCAAAAATCTCTGAAAGGTCGCCAAAAGGTCTCTGAAAGTATGAAAGCTATAGTAGATGTTGACTCATTGAAAGTTTTTTCCAATTGCTGGCTTCCACTTCCTTTTGGTTTTTTCTTAACCACCTTTCTTCCTTCCTTTTCTCTTTGCTTCTTTTTTGAATGCAGATAGCTTTTAAATATTAAAGGGAGGGAATCGCTGGTACCTACATGGTAGCGGATTGTTAGAGCATCGGCTTCATTGTCGGTGGACATTGAGTTTGTTTCCCAAGTCGAGTCATAGCAAAAAACTCAAATAAAAACGGCGTTCACAGCTTCCCTGTTTTGCGCGCAGAGCAAAACGAATAGTGTGGAGAACAAGCCGGAAAACTTGCCTGCTATATCCTTTGGCAAGACATTTAACTGGATGCCTTTATCTTTAAGTGGCAGACAGATGGTGGGGCCAAGCAGTCTACTCTTTGTGATGGCCCAGTCTAACTAAAGACCAGAAGAAGCTAATAATCAGAGATGCTTCTCCAAAAATTGAAAAATCTTGTCCATACAAAGAAGAAGATTACAAATGATAGTAAGTTATCAAACTTTGAGGTTACAGCAGTTGGCTGAATAAGAGCAAAAAATGAATGGGATGATCTATCGAGGTCATTCCAAATTAAAATTTAGTGTGAATTTTTTGTCAGTAGCATTTCATAGAATAGGAATTAGTGCCAGTGATTTGCTTATTTCAACATTTTAGCCTCTATAAAACTAATTACGTGATTGATTGATTGGGCCTATAAAGCAGATGCATCATGAGGCTTGGTTTTATTTCTATAAAATAATTGATGTTTGTTTATGTATTGTCTTGTAAAACAGTCTGGTGGTAAAGTTCGGCTGTTTTGTCAAGTATAGCTTGATCTGCAACTGCATACAATTCTATAAGGAACAAGTCATTCACCTACGCTCGTATTTCATTTTGTAAATTTTTGTACTAAAAGAAGACTTACTCTTCCATTTTTCTTTCATTGTTCCTCCAACAGCTGCTCTTCCACGGATAATTTTCTCGCTTTCATATTTTACGCTCTTTCTTCATCTTGGAAAACCTTTTAAAACCTTGGCATCTTTTTAATTTTCCTACAGCTCTCTTTTCTACATCTTATTACAATGTTCATTTTTTATCTTTCAACTTTCAAAGATTTCTTGGGATGAGCTTGACGCTTACTGTACTCTCACGGACCTCATCAAAGAGATTACTTTTCCCTCTTTTGCTCTCTGCTGCTGCTCTTTTTACTTCTCTGGCACAAATTACAGGTTAATTTATTTTTGTCCACTATAAAAAAACACTAAAGTAAGCAACAGAGAATAACACAAGAATTGCAAGTTATGTGAACCAGGAAGCAGCGAAGAACCAAAAGGTTATCTAGACAAACTGCTTTCAGAGGCCAGCTCGAGAGCAGAAATGAGGAATAGCTAAATATAATAGAAACATTAAAATTTGACCAGATTGCTATAATCCTAATGGTAAATCAAGTGATTTATAGAAAATTTAGTAGTTAAATAGATTTCCAAAAATTATTTTTTTAGTTGTTTTTACAGCATGTCATAGTTAAATGTTTTAGATTATAGTTGAGTTCAAACCAGAATTAAGTGCCGCGAAATGCTAATTGATTTTGAGCAAAAGCTTTTGAAACAGAAGATAAAAAGAAAATTGAAATTTGGTTTGTCTTGTATGATATGAGTGCACATTTTGTAAAACAGGGAAATTCTTAACTAAATTCAACCGAAGTCGTTGTTGTTACCCGACCCCTTCCGAGAGATGGGGGCTTGGCGGAAGACCATGGAGTCCCAGAAGCCGGGCAACTCCCGAGGAAGGATTCTCGATTCTGCCAATTCTCGAGAGATAAGAACCTAATAGAAGGCTGTGTCCGTTGCAGCGAAGACGAGAGAGAACACAGCGAGCATGACGAGGAAGCACAAGTTCCTCGGTGGAAATTGAGGGAACCTGTGTGTCAAAGAATTTAGATGAGATAGTATGCCTCCAGTCCGAGAAAAGACAAGAGTGGATACGAGAGATAAGAGGAGAGAGACTACAAGGGATTGCAGAAGGTGCAAATAGCGCTCCCCGTCTGGCCAGCTCATCAGCCGCGTCGTTCCCCGGGAGAAACGACTGTCCTGGAACCCATTGAAGCCTTATAGAACAGGAGGAGAGAGAAAACAGTTCCTGCCAGATCTGCCACAGAGTTAGAGATAAGAGGAAAGATCGAGGAGAGGACTGGGTGGCGAGGACAGATCAATAGTCAGATAGCAGGAGAAGAGAAGAGAGATGGCAAACGTTGGTGCTGCCAAAACCAGCAAAGAACGGGCAGAATGGCGCAGACTTCAGCGAAAAATCTTGAACATATTGGGTCTGCTGAAAAGGAAAGAGTGGCCTCGGTGCCACAGAGAGAGCAGCTGGCAAGAACGCTGGAGCCGCCTTTGCCAAGAGGAAAAGGAACACAGCTGTCAGTCCAGAATACCAAATCATGGGGAAGAGAGTCAAGGTGGGCGAGAGCCGCAATCAGAGCGAGAGCCGCAATCAGAAGCGAGAGCATGGAGAGGAAAAGGTTGACTCCATAGTGAAGGAAGGCAGATTCTAGGGAGGGCAAGCAAGAAGAGCCTCCCTAGAAGAAGTAGAAGGAAGCATGAGCGGGTGAGTGGACGCAAAAGTTCTCCAGGACGATCTGCTGAGCCTTGGTTTCACTTCAAGTCTGGCCAAATCTGAAATAAGAAAGGAGGTTGGGAGACAAAGAGCCCGCTCATAAAATGAAAGAGTGAAATGAGTCAGGATGACTCGTAGGGGAGGCAAAGAAGCCTCGGAGAGAAGAAGAGCGATAGGGGAGGACGAGAGACAGCCGGTGATAGCGCGACTAGCTGCTCGGTAGAGGCGTTCCAATTTGGTGATATTGGTAGCGCTTAGAAAAGGGAACCATCCGGGTAAGCATAAGTGAGAAGGGGCCGAAGAAAAGCTTTATACAGAAGAGAGAGGGCCCCATGAGGAAGCAGAGATACAGCGTAAGGCCTTGAGACGTGGGAAGAAGTTGGCCTTCAGCGAAGATACATGCTTAGAAAAGGAAAAAGTGCGGTCGAAGGTGACGCCAAGAAAAGTTGGAGTGGAATTGAAACGGAGCCGGGAGCCGAGTAAGAGGAGGTTGGGCTGGAGGTAAGCTTGGTGGGGATCCACTTAAAAGAAGAAGGCCTCACATTTGTCCGGATTGAGAGGAAGACACCAGTACTCAGACCACCGCTCCAATCGAAACAGAGCTCCTCTTTGTGAGGCATCCGCCGCAGTGGGGACCGAAGGGGAGGAGGACCAAATGGCCAGATCGTCAGCGTAAAGAGAGCAGCTGACAAAAGAAGGCAGAGAAGCCGGAAGATCATTGATGAAGAGAGAGAAAAGTACAGGGCCAAGAATGGATCCTTGCGGAATACTTCAACGCACTGGAAAGGAGCGACTTTTGTGGTTTTGATAAACCACACAAGCGCACCTATCAGAAAGGAAAAATTGAATCCAACGACAAAGCAAGGAGGAAGGCCAGTCGAAATGAGTTTATGGTAAGGGCGGGATGCCAGAAAGACTCAAAAGCTCTAGAGAAATCAATAGACAGGATCGCCCGAGAGCGCATCCGAAATGCACTGAGAAAAGAACAGAATTTAATTTAGTGTAGACCGTCCGGGGCGGAAACCGGCCTGGCGGGGAGAGAGAATGGAATTACATTCCAGAAAGAAGAGTAGACGGGATAGAATGATGCGCTCAAAAAGCTTTGAAAGAGATAGGCCGGAAGGAAGCAAGAGAGTCGAGAGGCTTTCCCATCTTGTGGATGGGAATAATGGAAGATGTCTTCCACATGGAAGAAAAGGAATGTAAGGTCCAGAAGAGATTGAAGATTTGAAGAAGAGAATCCATGCCAGAGCGAGGAAGGTGCTTAAGCATGGGATACGCGACTTTGTCTGTGTGGCAGTGGAAGAGAAAAGGTTGAAGGCTATCAAAAGAAATTCAGCGGGAGAGAAAGGAGAGCAGAGAAACAAGTGAGACTTCTCCGGGCACGTGGCTCGGTGGAGCTCAGAGAGGTGGCCCCTGGCTCTGCTATGCAGGGTCTTTGGCTGAGAAATGGAAAAGTGAGATCTCAGGTAAGCGGCATAGACCGAAGCCGATTCCCTGGGAGAAGAACAGTTGGGGATAATAGGAGAAAACGAAAACGAGAAAGAGAGCCAGCGATAGAGTGAAGAAGAGAGTGTACAGGTTTAGGGTTAGATTTAGACGAGAGAGAAGAGCAAGTCGTCTGCCATACCTCAGCCTTGGACTTAACGATGACTGACGAGGCACGTCGAGCAGCGGTGATTTAAGCCTGGCGATCTTCATCACTTTTGTGAGCGGCAGTGAAAGCCTTACCTTTTTCACTAACCGCACCTTCCACCTCAGCAGACCACCATGCTTTAGGAGGGCGTTTGATGAGGCCGAACGGAATGGAAGATTTGGCCGCATTCAGTGCCAGAGAGGTAAAGAGAGCAGCAGCAGAGGAAAGAGAAAGAAGCGAGTATTCCTCTGCAGAGAGACAGTGGAAGTCAAAGTAGGAAACAAAGTCATCCACGCGAGCTTTCTGAAAATTGAAGGAAGAAGGCGCTCGTTGGGGCGAAAGACCGGAGAGAGAGGGACGGATAAAAAAATTGGTAGATGGTCAGAACCCAGGTCCTGTAGCACCTCCCAGGAGCAAGAGAGGGGGAGCAAAAAAGATGTCAAGGGAGGAGCGATGTAAAAGGGTGGGTGTGTCAGGGTCATTGAGGGGGAGGAGGTTAGAAGAAATGACCCAGTCGAATACTTCCTTCCCGCAGGGGTCGGAAGTACCTCTTGATTCCCAGAGAGGGTGATGGCAATTGAAGTCCTCCAGAATGAAGAGATTTTTGGAGGAGGAAATATTGGAGGGAGAAAAGGAGTCAGTTCTGCCATCCGTCGGAAAAGAGCGAATAGGGGGGCATACACATTAAGAAATGAGAGTGAGAAGGAGTTGTTGGAGAGATGTTGACCCCTACATAATCAGAGTAGGGATTGAGCGAAGAAAGAGAGAAGGTAGAAAGTTTAGAGAAAGATAAACCCTGCCTGACAAAAATGATGACGTCGCCACTAGGGTGTGTCGCATCAGGAGATAGAATGCCAGACCGGGAGTGGGTGCGATCAAAACGCAGAGCAGAGAATCCAGAGATCCGGAAAGAGGAAGATGAGTTAAGATTGAATTCCCGAATGCAGATAAGGTCGACAGGATGAGTCGAAAGAAAGTGAAGTAGTTCATTGCTCCTGTCTCGAAGACCTCCAGCATTCCATTGAAGAACCCTGAGAAAGTCAGGAGGGAGAGGAGGCAGGAGGCGTAGAAGAACAGCCAGAAGCAAGAGACGGTGGTGAGGGGCAGAGGGAGAAGATACAAAATGGGCAAAAAAGGGATAATAAGTTTGAAGACGATTGTGGGGAGGGAGTGGAGCATTAGCAGATGTGGGTCAGATTGTGCAGTGGAGGTATACATGTCGGAGGAGGGAGTCACAGTGTTACGGCAGGGGGGCAGCTCCAAGAATGGGAGCTGCCAAGAGCTCTGATTTTGGAGATGGAAAGTTGTGAGCACCTTAAATAAACCCACTTGGAGCAGGTGCAGTATAACACTGACTTGCCCCGCCAGGTCACATTTCCAGCGCACACAGAGCAAGGAAAGATGGGACCAGGGTTGGGATGAACGTTACCGCTCATCAAGAGAAGGAGAAGAATGGGGAGACAAAGAAGGGCAAGAGAAGAGCAGAAGAAGAGAAAAGGAGAAAACAGGAGACCGATTTTGAAAAAGCTGTGTGCTGCTCTACTGCGGTTGTTCAGGGGGCAGCATAGCGAAAAAATAAAGGGGAGTGCCCGGGGTAACTGGGACCCTCGAAAAGTCCAACAGCCATTTTGACCCAACCCAAACGGGGTCGGGGACCGCACCACCACGTTGAGGCAGCTGTTGATTGGTGCAGTTAACGTAAGTTTGTTGTTGACTGTTTTGAACATGAGCTTTCCGAGTTTAAATTTATAGATATCTTGGAGCTTTAATAATTTAAAAGTTTTGTAAAGTTTAGATACATGGCAATACTTTTTACTCGAAGAGGTAGTTCTTAATACGGTGTTCCCTCGTTTATCGCGGTTAATGGCGCAATAAGTGAAAAACCGCGAAGTGTTGGGAATTTAGAATTCCCGGTGCCTTTGGAGCCAGTATTCATGAAAACGCACTTTTCTGAAAACTGACGGAAAAAGAACACGAAAAATTAGAAATGTATTCTGTTTTATTTAATCCCGACACAAGTTTGACCTTTTCACTGATGGTCAACATCTTTCTCTTTCTCTTGGGTTCACTAAAGTAATCTTTCGCAGGGGCACGGCGCTTAGGCAGCATTGGAAGGGCTTAACGAAAAGTTAATTGCAACATAACACTAAGAGACACAAGACACAGTCAACAGCGTGAACGAGAAGAGCATTATGGCGCTATTATTGAATTTTTATTTTTTTGATAAATATTTTTGAAAAATCCGCAATGCACTGAAGCGGTGAAACTTGAACCGCGAAGTGGCGAGGGAGCACCGTATATTATTTTGTCGAACTTCAATCTTGTGTAAAAGCGATTTTGCCGCTGTAAATGGCAACATTCTTTGTGAACCAAACTGTGATTTCATGATTCTTTGTTTAACATACCGTGATTCCATATTGAAAGTAAGAATATCCAAGGCTGTAATATAGCATAAGCACCGTTTTGCTATCAACACGATTAAATAGTTTATATATTATTCTGTTGCATTTGGACAATTTTAAAGCAACTTGGTTTATTTGACTCGTCCAGTGAGTTCATCGTCAATAAAGACACCTAAGTATTTAACAGAGCTAGCTTTTGAAACTAAATTTTGATTTATATATAATACTAGTGTTGAAAAAGGGTCTGCTACTAACAAACAGTAATAAAGTCAGCTTAGACATTTATTTGCCATAAGAAAAATTAATTTTGCTAACCCATTCTCAGTTTCTGCAAAAAAATAATAAAAATCCCACAAAAAAAATTTAAATATTTTCAAACAAAACTAATGGTAAACCACATAAAAGGCTGTACTAAGATAATAAAGTCTTCAAAGCTTAACAAGAAGCAAAAATATTTATCTGCACAGGGTCTACAATAATAATAAACAGCTATCAAAACTACAGGCCATAAAACTAGCTCCGACTCCTTTCAAAATACATTCAAACTAATATGATAGGTTAAGTTATAAAGAAATAGATGTGAGATGAAAGAGACGACTAATTACTAAATAAACAACGGGCAGTATATCATAATAATGAGTGAAGGGTCATAACCTATAGAAGTAGTGACGTAAGTGATAGATAACACACTGAGATGTGAGAGAAAATAAAACTAGAACAGTATTTCAAAAACAAAAAATAGTTACAAAGTCACTTAATTGAGGGCAAGATCATTTTATTTATGTCAATAGTGGCATTTAATTTGTCTAGCCATACAAGACACTAGCCGACTTTGCCAGCGTCGCCCTGCAGCGCCCTTATCAGTAATATCTGGGTTAAGTATTTTGGTTAAACCGGCTGCGCCTATCAGGCTCTTGTGTGAACAGTAACGAAAAGTTAATAAATTTTATGCACTTCCACAATTCCTGTACTCGTAATGGTCATCATCTTACTCTCTTAATTATGATTGGTAAAGCTCACAAAGAATGTTACCATAAACTGTCATCAATATTGCAAAAAGTGTGAGGATAAGAAATTGAAACACAGTCAAAAATCATGGTGGCGGCAAAATGGTGGGTGCTTTCACAATTACGGAAATAAACTATTTAGTTGTAAGCTTGTTTTGCGATTTGGTGCGGCCCTTTTTTTTCATTTATGTTTGTGGTATTAAGTTCTTTGGCTGCGTTATTTGCCTTGTTTCAGGCACAACGAGAAAAGCGGCTATGGTTTTTGCAAAGTCATTCATAATATTCTAGTAAAAACTCATCAGGCCAAATAATTTTCAAACAAAATATTCTTTCTATATTTAAGATTTACAAGTTGTTAGGCCTATGGCTTTATTTTGATTTCTTCTTAAATTTGGGAGTTTATTACATTGCTTTGTAGTCTAGATATGCGTAGATCAAACTGACAGGCAGCATATTCGAGCCAAAAAAAATCCTTGCTTTGTAGTATTTTCGCCGGCGTCGCCCGGCAGGGCTATCACTCAGTTGTGTAGGGCTTGTAACATCGGTTGAGCTGGCTCCAACCGAATTGTATTTTATGCCCATTGTTAAGAAGTTGTTACTAATGAAGGCATCACCGCTATGCCATTAATGCCAATTGTAGAAGGAGTACTTTAATCTAAAAGAGGGCTTAGAAACTGCCCATTGTTTCAAAATTTAATCCTTTCTCTCTGTTGTTGAAAAATTTAATCTGTTGTGTGCTTGTACCTGAAATAAGTATAGAACAATGAACGCAAAGTGAAAAATGGCCGCCGTAATGTGTTTTGTTTTGCGATTGCACCAATCTGTTATTTGTTGGTAATCGTATTTCACACCCATCTCATTAGGATCACGAACTGCATACCAACAATCATTACTAGTAACTTCGGGATTGAGAGTGTCGGTTTAGCCGGCCAACACGGTTTTACCTAACAGGGTCTTGTGTGAACAGTTACCGAACGTTTATGTGTTTTCTGCACATAAGATTTTCACGACTTTTTGAGCTCCTTTTCGTAACAGAATTTTTCATTTCAAAGTCCTGGCAATGCCTTGGGTGTATGTGCTCTGTTCATTTATGACACGAACCCAAGGGGGCTTTGCGTTTCTCGTAGTTTTGTAGTAGGGATTACATTTCTGATATTAAGCTATTTTCAAGCAAAATAGCAAAAATACCTTTTGTTTGGTGCGATTTCATACAGTGACGCTGTTTTCTTTTGATGTCCTCTTAAATTTTCTCAAGTTTTTGTTGGCTACGCATTATGTTGCATGTTCTTTTCTCCCTGCTTGACGTGCCCTGGGGTTGAGTACTCACTTTTTTCCAAATGTTTGGTTTGAACCCGGTAGCTCTATAAATCTATTATAAAGCAAAATACCAATGATATTCTTTGTGTTTTCCATGTGCTGCTATTTGACGCAGTGACGTTGTTAATACTGATTTCCTTCATAAACTTTCTCAAGTCCATGCTGGCTACGCATTATGATTCATATTTGTTTTTCCTTGCTTAGATATGCTCATAGAAGTTAAATAAGTGCTTGCTTTACCCAAATTTTCAGGTTTGATTCCGGTAGCTCCATAAAGCTATTATCAAGGAAAATAGAAAAAAATGTTGGTGCTACTATAGCGTGAGGTCTACCACACTATAGCGTGAGATCTACCTCCGGTTACTACTATAGCGTGAGGTCTACCAATGAATTATTTATCCCTCCCCTCTCTATAGCCACACTATAGCTGCACACTTACTACTATAGCTATAATAATTCCAAACACCACACATACATTCCAGGGTTAGGGTTACGATTAAGGTTAAGTTTAGGGTTAGGGTTAGGGTTAGGGTTAGGGTTAGGGTTAGGGTTAGAATTAGGGTTAGGGTTAGGGTTAGGGTTAGGGTTAGGGTTAGAATTAGGGTTAGGGTTAGGGTTAGGGTTAGGGTTAGGGTTAGGGTTAGGGTTAGGGATAGGGTTAGGGTTAGGGGTTAAGGTTAGGGTTAGGGTTAGGGTTAAGGTTAGGGTTAGGGCAGTGGTTCTAACCCTAACCCAAACCTCACGCGATTTGCACCTCGGTAGATGCGAATCAAGCGGTAGACCTCACCCTGCATCTCGGTAGGTGACTTATGTCGGTAGACCTCACGCTATAGTAGCACCAAAATGTTTCTCCTAACTATGGTGCGATTTTACCCCGGCAGGTCATACTATCACCCGTACCGATTTAAAACGTATCAATTAATGCAGCTGCGCCAGCTTCACCGTACAAACATTTGTGAGAGCCACTACGAAATGTTTTACTAAATATAAGCCATAGTTTCTGCACATGTAATGATGATTATGTTGGTCTATTACATAAGACTGGAAGCAATCAAAACGAAAGAATGATGCCACAAACTACCATCGCTAATTCTTAAAAGTGTAAGTAGAAGAGAGTGAAACATAGTGAAAATTGATGGCGTAGCCCAAATGGTGGTCGTTTTGACAATTAAAGAAATAAGCTATTTAGTGGTAGACCTATTTGACGATTTGGTGGGCCCGCTTTCATATTGATATTTGTGACGTTAAGATTTTGCCTGCGCTGTTTGCTTTAATTCGACAAAAGTATGATGGCGAGAGAAACGGTTTTCTGCAATGACAAAAACATAAACATTATATGCACGACACAATAACAGCACTAATTGAATAAGTTATTCAAATTTGTACAATTGGGAAACAGAACCATGAAACTATAGATTTCGAACACGGAATATCGTTACTTCAATAATGCTTCATACAGTATAAATTAAAGATTTCAGAACAATAAACGTATAGGATTTACCGAACAATGATCAGACGGTGATACAAATTAACAGCTTCGTAGCGGGACGTAATCTCCGCTTGGAGCAGCAACTTTGCATACAGCATAAATACCAACTACAGAATGACAGGCAACTCGCACTGTCAAAAGCGCACGTTTCCAAAAAATAGGTCGTTAAATTGAATAGACAAGCTTCAAAACTACTTGCTAAATTTCTGGTTTTCGGGTAAATTACACACAATTAAACGCAAGGTGCTTAAAACTACATTTTACAAGATAACACAAGATTTAATGTTATGAGTTCGATTCCCGTGTCGTACCGCTACAATAAAAAGGCCTTACAAATGAAATAACGCGAAAAATATTTTACACCGCCACTTAATGTTTTTCGCTAATATCAAAATCTGCTGAGATCAGGGAGTATCTCGACTTGATAACCGGAAGATTCCTTGATGCTTCCTGGCTTTTGCTACATGTGATTTTTTTCTTTTTATATTATAACTGTGATTATTGTGTCGGTGCGCAAAAGCAATAACAAACTCTCTCTTTTTCTCTTTCTGATGCCTATGACTCTGTTGCATTAAAAACTTTCACAGCTTTGTTATTTCACTATTGTTTTCTATTGAAGCAACCAATGAGGAAAAAATGGAAAAAAGCCAAAGTAGATGATCGGAATTGATTAAATACATTTAAATATAAGGTGGACTCGTACCCAATGCTTTTAAATGAAAACAAAAGGGTGATTCCGCTTCTTGGAAATAAATGATACAAAGTTTCAACGTCTGCTTCTGCCCATCTTTGCCCCTAAATAGCCGTAATAACACGTTCTTTTCTATTCTTTACGTGCTCACGAACCCTAATCAATTACTTTCAAATTTGGAATTTTTAATTTTCAACTTCAAAGATTTTTGTTTTCCCAGTCGTATTTCAGCAAAACACCCGAGTTTGTTCGAGTACGTACCACACTCTGGTTTGTACTGTGGCACTGATGAATGTCAAATCAAAAGTTTGCCAAACTGCTCTTTTTTCAACCATTTCAAGTTCTCTATGTCTACAATTTAAATAGTAAATAACGTTTTTGTCAGTTATTGAATGCCTATTGTTGTTTATAAAACAGACAGTCTATTTTCTTACTTCATTTGTTATTTGATGATCTTTTATCAGCGGTGAACCAGTTATTTTGTGGATGTTTTTGCAATTGACAATGTTATGTATTTTACATTAGCGCTTCAATCACAAGTACTGAGCACCAATCCTAATTCTCAGGTAAGGTTTGGAATTATGATTTAATGGTGTATTTAAAGGATCACTAAGGGCCGAAATAAAATGGGTGAACAAAATTGCTGGAAAACAGTTCTGGTTTCATACCTTTTAAGGTCTTCAATAAGAGAGAATGAAACGTTTTTAATGTAAAGTCAGGGCGTAGTCACGCGGTCTAAGTTTCGAAAACTAAGTTGACACTGTTACTGCTGACTCTTGTGTTTGGTCGAACTAGTTGCTGAGAACATTTGTAATAATTTTCTGGCAGATGCCATCCTATTCGCTCGTTATTATTTTAGGTTATTTACGCAAACACATGTAATCACGTTGTATAATAAGGCTAATCGAACTACTGAGCAAAGCTTTGATGTCTTTCGAAGCATGGTGACAACGAAGGTAGCGAAAACATAATTTTTAATTATTTTCAGGATAAAATTGGCTTGTGGGGCCCAGAAGATTTGGACAAAGAAATTTTTTCTCAAATAAAGGAAAAATTACAGTCGAAATACATTGTTCAGTGCTCCGCAAATCATCGGTTGGCTGCCGGAGTGCCTCGGCCTCAACTGGCTGATAATTTCGGCGATGACTGCTTGTGTGTATTTTACATCATCACCAAAAAACCATCGAAAGATAAAAAATATGACCAACATTACTCTACCGTGCTCCAACATAAGTCCTTAGTTGAAAAATCCCAATTTGTTATTCTTTTGCCTCGTGAAGTACTTTGTGACCCGCCAGATCTTCCTCCTAGTCTTAAAGTGTACGAGCCATTGATCGAAGACGATAAATTTATGAAAAGAGTGGATGAAACTATTAATAGGATAAAAAGCGAGGCAAACAAAAATAGTACAGAGTAAGTTAATAACTTATCATCAATTGCTTTAATCAATGAGGCTAAAACCCTTCCTCTAATTATGCTTTCCAACATAAATTTAAAAAGATCCCTAGCTCCTATTCAAAGATTGTAAGAATGATGATATCAGATCATCCCAAACACAGGCCTCGATCTCCTGAGAAAAAAGCCCTGCGTGCGCTGCCGTATATATATTTTAGTTCATACTTGCACGGTAAACAGTAACGTCAAAAGGAACCTGGTTTAAAAGTAATCGGTACGTAAATCTTGCGCTTTGTGTTCGATTATTTGAGTTTGTTTAGTAAACAGTCCTATACAAGATATTGGGCTAGTCAGGAGCCACGTATGGTATCTTACACTTGGCATGAGGCCTAGTCATGCCAATGCGCTTTTCTCGACCCTATTTGAGGGATGGTCCCGCCTATTTTGCCATACTAACGTTGTTCGGATCATGACAAAAAATGTATATAAGCTTTATTTCCACAGCAAAAATGTGAATGAACATTTTAACTGTTAGAGTAATTTAAAATTGGGGCAATGCGGTAGTTTTTGTGTGCAGTGCACTATGCAATCAAAGTTTAGCATTGGTTCATCGCAAGTTTTTTTGTTTTTATGAATAACCAATTGAAAAGGACACCAATTTTGTTTACAAAACCTTTTGTTTCTTCGGCTTGAAGACAATCCCAACGACTTATTAACAAAACTTGACATTTGAAGCACAGCAATATTGCCTTTCCTTATTCATAAAGCAATGCTAAATTCTAACAAATTGGTTATGAATTTTTTCGGAGAACACAAACTGTTATATTTAATTTTATATCACTAACTTTTGGTTTTGATTTTGGCGGTGGAATACGAGCAATATTTCATAGAAGGTGTTGCTCTTAATTGTTTGAAAAGTTGGAAGTTTTGTCTAAACTCTTCACGTCGATGCCTTTTTACTCCAAGTACTGCAACCAGCAGAGAAAATGTACATTTGTGAAGATATTTATCGCTTATTCTTGTGAACAGAGTCGAAGTTAAACGAGAATGAAACTCGCAACATCTTGTGTGTAATATTAGTCTTAAATTACCCTTAGTGATGTCTGAATAGCCAAACAATTTTAAATGAACCTTAAGAGGATTGAAATTTAAGAGTAATTTTGGGGGTGCTGATATTAGAGATAATGTCAGATTTTTCTAGAGTAGTCTAAGTCTTTGAGCTATTAAATACAATATTTTAGATTTGTGAATTTTTGGTTCGAAGCATATTGATGCATACGATGGTTGCACATTTCGTGATTTGTTGATCTTGCAAAAATGTCATTCAAACAATAGCAAGTTCTTGAAACAACTTCTTGCACGTAAAGAGTAGTGAGCAACATAGAAAACAACAAAAAAAAGATTTGAAGAAACTAAAAACTTACTATACAAATGTATGGCCATGAAGTGCAAAGATTATTGAAGACAAAAAAGCGTTGGAAAGCAAATGAAAATCCAAACACGATGACATACTGTTTTTCCATGACAGATAAGTTTGGACCTAGGATAGTCCTAAATTTTTCTTTTTTCTGATTTTCGAGAGTAACTACTGCTGGCAAACCTTAACTTTTTGAAATTCAGCAACGGTCTGCCATCATGTGGGTATCGAAACACCCCAGGTATCTTTTCTCCATCGACTTTACATCCGGGTGAAAGCGCTCTCCTTGCTCTTTCCGCATAGCACCAAACTTTTGAGGAAAGTAATTTTGACGACTATGAAAGAAAAAAACTTGGAGACTCGTATTGCATCTTATTTTTTCGTAAGAACTTAACAGCTGTTTTTCAAGGTAGTGATGATTAGGAGCTTTAAAATTTACGAGAAAGGCTTTAGCAACGGCTGTAAAAAACTCCCAAGCATTTTTCCGGAGTTGCCATGGCAAGTGGAAAAGATTTTTCCTCCATTAGACGGCGTTTCTAACGACCATAAAAAATTCCTGCTCTCAAGTTTTTCGTGATAAATGCAGGAAAATTTTCAGCAGATGGGCAAAACAGTCACTTTTCCTATTTAAAGCTTTTACAAACTCTTTCATTGATCCTACTTTGCTGTGGAGAGGAGAAAGTAACACCTTATGTGGATGAATCAAAGAAGAGAGCGAAATCTTTTCTTCTCCAATCTTAAACTCTCTTTTTGAATAGTTTTTTAAATCCAAGAGTTCTCAATCTTTTTTTAGCTACGTACCCTTTTATAGAACCAAGATTTTTGGCGTATTCCTAAAAAGAATGTTGTTTTTCCTTTCTCAATTATAAAAGAGCTTTTTTGAGAAAAAGTGAATAGAAGTGATTGTTTTAATCATTCTGTGCAGTTTTTTAAAACTTCCTTTTAAACCGTTTTTTGTAGCCGTTATATTTACTTTTTCTCGACTTACACACTTTTTGTCGAAAATCTTTGAAGTGACTTTACAAAAAACTTGCTCGCGTACTTACAAACTTTTCCTCACGTACCATTGGGGTAGGTATACCCCAGTCCGAAAAGCTCTGTACTAGGTCACCGTGGGCTCATTGATGAAACAAAGCATACATTTATGGGTTTGGATCTCCACTAAAATCTTTACTTTCATCGTCATCAGCAGAACTTCCGCTGGTGAATAACATTCATAAGTCAGATTTTCCAGAGTGTGGAATACTGGAATTGGGATTTCCTCAGAATGGGGTGCAAGTCTTACAGCTCATGGTTGGGATAAGAAACTTTAGATGAAGTTAATGAGTGAATGCATACAAGATTTTTCATGCAAAAATAGCAGCTATTTACATGATCAAAAGTTTTTTTCCAAACTATGCCAACACCGAACGTTAGAGCGATATTTTTCATTTGGTCCACTCTTGTAGGTAGTCGACACAAGACTTGCAAACTAAGTAAGGTGTCCAAGGCTTATCTTGATCTCCAATCTTCACTTTAAAGCGGTGGTTCTTAACCTTTTTTCTGTTGTTACCCCCAAAATGTTTTGATGGATATCAATTACCCCTTTTTAGAAAAACACCACCTAATATAGCTTGCAATCCAAAATAAACTCACAGAAAAACAAAGTCATTATTTATTGTACATTCAAAGGTTCATTTCAAATGCAGTTAATGAGAAGGTTGGTTCTGCTTTTTAGCTACTAAGCGTGCAAATCTAGGCTGAGTGCAGGAGACACAACATCGCATATCATCATCAATCTGAAGCATGTTTCGATATTTTGTCTTTATAGACACCATTGCGGAAAATTCCACTTCACAGTAATAAAATGAAGGAAATTGAATTAAAAAGTTCAGAGCTCTTTTCGAAAGGATGGGATATTCATTTTGAAGGCCAGCCCAAAAATTTCCTATATTCACCCCAGCAAAGTCAGTCTTAAGACTTGAATCTTCACGCAGTCGAAGAAACTCTATTTTTGCCGCCATATCATCATCACATATAGAGCTTTCTTCAACAGAGAATGGCTTGCTAATCCACAAAAAAATATGTCGTTCTTCAATTCCAGGAAAATACCGATCAATTCAGGTGGCTAGATATATCTTGAGTGAAGTTGCATTTGATATTTGGGTCAGATTGCAATAGCATTGTTAAATTAGGAAACATACTTGTGTCGCCTTTTTCTGTCAATCTTTCAAACAGTTCCACTTTGCGTTTGAAAGCTGCAACTTTGTCGTGTGTCGTATGCAACCATTGACGACCTCCTTGCAGAGTTCAATTAAGGGAATTCACTTCGGAGAAAAAATCACCCAAGTAAGCCACCTTCAGCAAAAAGTCATTACTTTTCATTTGGTTGTGCATATTTACTCCTTTTGCAGATCGTTCGTTTTCAAGAAAAATAGCAGCTTCTCGCAGCTGGAGCAAACGGTTCAGCACTTTATCGCGAGATAACGACCTTACCTCTGTATGCAGCAAAAGAACTTTAAAATCAGACCCAACTTCTTCACAAAACGCTGCAAATAGCCTTGATGTTGTTGCATTTGCAGAAATATGGTTTACAATTTTCACTACATCTTGTAACACTTCTTGAAGTCCAGAAGGGAGAGTTTTCATGGCTAAAGCAAAGCGATGAATCACACAATGAGTAAATGATACATGAGGAGCAACACTAGTTACTAATCCTTTGAAACCAGACCTGCAACCAATCATAGAAGGAGCACCATCTGTACAGATACCAACAAGTTGTTTCCAATCAAGTTCGTGCTTTTCAAAAAAATCTTTTACAATTTTGAACACATCTTCTCCACATGTCGTTGAAAGTGGTTCAGAAAATAAATATTGTACCTTTACGTTGTTTTCAAAGATGTAGCGAGCGTAGACCAGCAACTGGGCACAGGACGAAATATCAGTGGACTCGTCCAATTGCAAGGAAAATAGTGGGCTGGACCTTACCTCTTCCACCACTTGTAACAAAATGTCTTGACTCATTTCAGAAATGCGTTTTTTGACAGTGTCGTTGGAGAGCGAGATTTCTTTTAACTTATTGGCTTTTTCCCTCCCAGTACTAGAGTAGTTGCTTCAATGAGGCAGGGCTTTATGAGTTCCTCGCCAATTGTGTGAGGCTTTTTTGCCTGAACAATGCGGAAGGCGATGCGATATGACGCCTCCAATACTGCTTTGTTTTGTTTCGCCCTCATTCCCTCAGAATCGAGACGACAATTTTTCAAAAGCTCAGATTTTCGCCTAAAGTAGTCAACTGATTTTCCTACTAATTCACTATGGCGAGACTCCAAATGCTGCTTCAATTTGCTTGGTTTCATACTTTCCTGAGTTTTAGAACAAAATCACACACTGTGACTTCAATAGAATTTTCAATAACACTCGTAAAACCAAAGTTTAGAAAATCTTCTTTGTAACTTCGTTTCTTTGGAAGCATTTTAATAATTTTTGGGGGCTAAATTAGCCTTACTACTACAAAAGAAACGCTACCTCACGCCTATGATGCCTATCACTAACTGGACTATACCGTCAATTGTCTACGAAACAGATATTTACGAGAGACTCTAGTTCTAGTTTTATGACATCACAAATTGCATGGTTATGAGTGAAACATATTGAGACTTTTAGAGTAGAAGCGCATGACAACGTTTGCCATCGAAGTTACTTCTTTTTTATTTTGAAAATTTATGTTACCCCTTTTAAAATGCCAAATTACCCCTTTGGGGGTAATTACCCACAGGTTAAGAACCACTGCTTTAAAGTATGTTTTCTGAACAAACTCTTTTTAACATTGGTGCGTCGCTTTACCAGCGTATACAACAATGTTTACCTCAACTATATCAACTTGTATTAGGGTTAACCTTGCACATTCGTCGTTTGTTGTCCATTTCAGTTCTGCTAAAAGTTCTGTTAATGGTAAAAAATTCGCTAAATAGATTAAATCTAAAACAACATTTCAAGGTTTTTTTGCCCCTTTTAACAGTAATGTGCCTATGATCTTTCAAACAGATACTTTGATACAGCTAATTTTTGAAGCTTTGACAGAATCACAAGTAATACAAGAATTTTTGCGCTTTCTATTAACGTTTTCAAAGTCAATTTTGTACGTTCCACGCTAAGCATGAGCTGTTTACTGCATTGCCACTTCCAAACTGGAAACCGGGACTATCTATTATGATCGACTATGATATTAGGCACAGACCAACTGACAATTTTTCTGCGGGTACCGTTTGTCAATTAGCTAGTATAAATAACTTCCTATTTGCACTTCAACAAAGCTGATAAAGTATTTCGGCAGTTGCAAGCATCGCCAGTGATAACAAAATGTGCTTTCTATTATAAGTGGTGGGAGGTAACTTTTAGACATTTTATTCAAATTTTTTTAAATTTCCAAAAATATGCGATGTGTATGCTAAGTAGCTGTTAATCCAGATGTACAAAAACTGATGCGATTTTTGGACTCAGCATCCCCAACAAAACCTTTTACCCGCTAAAACTAAAAGTACCCAAAAATCCTGTATACCAGTGTAAGTAGTCTTCTTTTTTTTAGGTACGATGGATGTCAGACAATTGAGAAGGAACTTGACCTCCGTTAAAGCTACTCAGCACTGAAATTACCAAATCAATCCACCGCTTTTTGCTTGCTTTATCTTCATGTTTTCAAAAGAACAAACAAAGTTATATCGTGATATTTATTCCAGATAGCAAAAGCGGTTTGATTTTGCTGTTGTTATTGAGCGTTACTGATTTGAGAGTCACAAATTCTCTATCATTTCACAACTTCTATTTGTTTCTTTCAATAAGCGTAGTTACACAAATTAAAATTTGGTGATGGGTGCTGTAATGGTGGTCGTTTTATCACTGCAGAAATAAGTTATTCAGCGGTTTGCTTATTTCACTATTTGGAGCAACCCCTCTCGCAATGGTATATATGACATCAACTTCCTTGGTTACACCAATACATCTTGGTCCTGGCATGGGGAAAGAGATGCCATATCTCCCCAAAATGTCCTGCGTTCGATTACCCGGTTGGACTGATGACCCATTATCAAACAAAAATTTTTTCTCCACCGGTACGACTTTAGTTAGTGGTATGGTCTTACTAAAATTTTCCATTTGTATTGATTTCTCTTATACCCTTATGACTTATCACTCAACTGGTAAATGACTGCGCTTAGTTGCAAACAGTTTCACAAACTTTTATCCGTTCTTTTACCTAAGAGCATAGGGTCATTATATCTAAGTTGTGGAAAGACTCTGAAGTGATTGATGTATTTAAAGGAATAAGCTATTAAGAAGCATGTCCATTAATTACGGCTTTTTCGTAATTGTTGGCCTAGTCATAAAACATAAAGGATTTGGTTGCGCGTATATTCCTCCCCACCATCACGTTGCCTGCGGGAGGCGTACTGACCCAGAGTCAGAGTCCAGCATTCACGGTACAATTATTATAATAAGCTAGGTTAGGGCTCAACTAGCAGGTTTTTGTGATGAAGAGGAAGATATTTTTTTCTGAATCATGCAGGATTTTGCATCGAAACTCGAGATTTTGTTCCATTTTTGCTATTCGTGATCAGTATGTATTTGGAACTAAAATTAGTCAGGCGACCGACACAACTGTGCAAACGTGTTCCAACGTGTGGTCTACCAACAGTTCAATTATTATGAATTTCGTACTTGCCACTGCATTATGACAAAAACAGATTTATACTGATATGTTAATAAAGTGAAATACCATGCTACTTTAAGAGGTAGCACATCAGCGATAGGCTTTACTAATTACGTTTGCTTTTAAAGTAACAGTGAACGTTAAGTGCAGCTGCTGCATATTGCTGTTTTTTTTAAATTATACCAGACAGCATTTCTGACGTCACCTTGCATCATGACGAAATGAAGTTTATTTGAAACGTTCAAGAAAAAAATGCCTGCATAAAAAATGCTCAATCGCTGATTGCTATCTCAGTCAAGCTCAAATAACTACAAAAATTATCTTTATCCGAGCACCTCGTTAATATCTCCCAAACAAGCTTTAATTCGCGTTTCAGCGCTTACCATTTTCGAGGAAAAAGAAAACAATTTCTACTGTCAATCGATAATTTCACAGTAATTTTTCAAAATAAGTAAGATTTTTGTTAATTCTGAAGTTCGGTGCTGGCTTGTTTTGGCCCCAGAACTAGTTTATTCCGACAAAAATACAAAAGTTAAAAACGTTTTTTCAGTTGTGACGTCATTATTATAACACCAACCCCTCATGAATCTCAATCTGGGATTGTAATCAATCGTGCCAAGTTTCGTTATAATACACTCAGTAATTTTGTAGGAGTTAAAACAATTACCCAACCCCCTTCACACACACACATAAACAAACTGGCAGAACTGCGCTATTTAGTATGTCAAGGCATAGTTTCAAATCACAAAGTATCAATTCTAATTCTTCACTGTAAGTTCGACCAATTTTTTGTCGGGATGTATTGTCATTCTAAGTTAGACCAATTTTTTGTCGTTTTGCATTGTTATTCTCCAGTCGCTTAAATCTGCCCAAAAAATATTGTACAAGAATACAGTAACAAAGAGACTTATTGATTTTTTTATACCCAGTTCTACAAAAAGGAAGACACAAAATCCTACATCGCAAGCAAAATAAATTTTACTCAAATTGATGCAGTAACATGTACTTTGAAATTTTGATTCAAAGCAATTCAAGTCTAGATTTATAGTGGTGGCAAAAATTTTAAGACCGAATTGCAATTTTTTAGAAAAACAATTCTCCATCTTATTTAATGTCTCTTTTTTCTTATTTTGCTCAGCAGAAGAATCTCTATAAAAATTTTCTGTAAGAATGTAATAAGTATTTGTTCAGTATTTTGTATCAAAATATCAAGTTTTATTTGGTAAGTTGTCCTTTCCGTTTGATGACGGCCTTTAATTCGTCTGGGTGCACTTTCAATTAAATTTTTGCAAAATTCATCAAGTTAGCTGATTCAGACTAATTTGATTGCTTCAATAAAGGCAGGAACATTTGGGGGATTTTTTCAACAGCTTTATCCTAAAGAACAGTCTAAAAGTTTTGACAGGGTTGAGGTCGGCACTATTTTCTGATCAATGTAGGAGAGTAATTTTATTAGCCCTAAAAATCTGTTACTATCTTTAAACGATGGCATGGGGCTCCATCTTGCATAGAAATTGTGCAGTTATGCATCGACATGTGCAGCAGTAGCTTCTTTTGCATTTAGTTCAAATATTACCAGCCATTCATTGCGGATCCCAATTTACAAAAAAAAATTCCGGTTGTACCTTCAATCGAAATGGCTCCCCATACTATCACACTTGGCGGATGTATTATGGTGTGCTGTATTATATTGTATTTCTAAGGTTTGAAAGGCATTTCTGTTCTTGCAGCAAACTGCTGGCCTGAAAATTCATCCGAAAATAAAACTTTGGACCAGTGGTTTCCAACCGGTGGGTCACGGAAGATTGGCTGCGGGGTCGCGCGTATAACAGCCTCAATAGTTTCCTGAAGGCTTGAATTTTTAGAACTGCGCATATTTTGTGAAGTTTACATTATCTGCGTTAAAATTTCTATTCGATTAAACCTCCTATTCCTACAGAGGGCCAAAAATCCTTACCAAAGGGAAAAATGTCTTCGTGTAGCAACAGTCAATAGCGCTCTCACATCGCTTGCGCTCGATGCTCGACGCAACAATCTTGAGTAAAAAATAATTACATGTCATGACACACGCATTTACCGTAACGCTACTTTATGTAAAGCTGTTTTTTCAGTATAAGTTAAAACTAATGTGGGTTTCACTGTAAAGCAAAATGTCGGAAATTTGGCTTACTTTATTCAATTTTGAAACGAACCTTTAAATAAGACCGAGACATGCCCATTTTCTGAGACTTCAAGGTGCCGAGACGAGACCGAGACTTGAGACCTTCAGGACCGAGATTTTGAAAAATAGTGTCTTGAGACTGTCTCAAGATAAGACATGTCTCGAGACACTACAGCTCTGACTGATAGTAGGTTAGTTAGCCGCGCAGAATAAAATGATTGCTTTCAATGCACTGAGTTAAATAATTCATGTATGTATTCTGCATTGTTCATAAGCGTGGAACGATGTCTCAATAACGTATATATTTGGTATTTTATCCGAAATTAGGTTTGAATACGCTAATGAACAAAGGCATTAAAAAGCCACAGTGTATTTTATGCCATGTTATTTTAAGTGGTAAATCAATGAAACCGTCTAAACTCGACCGCCACCTGAAGACAAAACACCCAACGTGTTCGACAAAAAACTAGGGAGATTTTAAACGACATGAAGCTGGTCTCAAACGTCAAAAGCTTGACAACACCGGTAGCTGTTTTAAACAAAGTGCAGCATTAGTTGATGCATCGCAAATAGTCGCGTTGGAAACAGCCATACGAAAGAGAGCCCACAGTGTAGGAGAAGCTCTAACCAAGCCCTGTATGTTGAAGGCAGTCAATCTCATTCTCGGAAAAGCCAGTGAGAAGGAGAAGCAGCTGGTATCTATATGTAATAACACCATTAAAAGACCAGTTTCTAATATATCTGCAGATGTGAAGAAATTGATTTTGAATAAGGTCAAGTCTTTTTCATTGTTCACATTTTAAATAGACGAATCAACCTATATAAGCTCGTGTGGTCAGTTGATGGTTTTCGTACGTTACGTTTGCTCATGTGACTTTCGTTAAAACTTCATTTCCTGTGGCGCACTTGAAACAGCTACAGAAGCTGAAATCATTTAAAAAAGATCTCTTCATTTTTTTATAGTTAAGGCCTACAACGGAGAAACGTGTGTGGTATTTGCATGGATGAAGCACCAGCAGTGTTAAAAGCTAAGTCAGGATTTTAGACAAGAGTTAAAGAACTGACTCCAAAAGGCATCCACCACATGATTCACCAATATACTTTTCCCAGCAAGACCCTTCCTGCTTCTCTGAAATAGTACTGGACTTCCTGATCAGAATTAAAAATTATATCAAAGCAAAGGCACTTAATACTTGCTTATTCAAAGAATTTTGCAAAGACATGAATGCTGACCATAAGGTTCTTTGCTTCTATACTGTTGTACGTTGGCTGTCGAAATGAAATGTTGTAAAGTCACTTTTTAGATCTAAAAGATGAAATCAGACTGTTCCTTCAAGGGCAAAAAAGCACAGTTTGTTGACTTATTTTGATAACAACGACTGTATAACGAGTGGCATACTTCGCAGGTATTTTCGACCAGCCCATTAAGGTCAATATGAAACTACAAGGAAAGGAGACAAACATTCTCAAATTTCAAGATTGTCTTAAAGGCTTCATATACAAACTGCCAAAATGGCACAGAAAAATAAACCTGGAAAACGTTACTATGTTTGAGAAATTGTTTCGTGATATCCACAAATCAGAAAGTAAAAAGAATCAGTTGCTAAAAAATGACATTTCTCAGCACCGTGAAACCTTTGTAAAAGAAATGCAACAACACTTTCGTGAACTCAATGGAGACGAGGCAGCTGTTGTAAGAAACCCTTTTTCCGCCAACAGGGCTATTGAGAATGTCCCTGACGAACTACAAGGTAAGTTTTTTTGAACTAATTCTATAGCACGCGACTTGCTCTCTGAAAAATCCTTAATGCAGTTCTGGTGTGCTATGCAGCTATCACATCCAAACCAAACTATGCTCGCCTTCTGTTGTCAGCTTCCATTTTTTCCACCCACCTCAAAGAGGCTGGATTTCCAACCCTTGTTTACATTAAAACAAAGTCAAAGAAGAGACTGGACATTGAGAATCACTTGAGACTAGTCTTCACAAACACATTAGAGAATTTCAAAACCTGCTACGCAGATGCAAGCTCAGTCTTCCTATTAGCATATTTGCTATTTGTTTTGCATAATAAAGTAAATACATAAATCGGACAAGTGAAATGTTAGTTACCGTATTTGCCGGTGTATAAGTCGACCTTTTTCGATCAAAAATCAACCTAAAAAAATCGACCTCGACTTATACACCGAGTCATGAAATTATACAAAGGATATATCATAAAATCGTAAATTTCCGTCGAATTTTAGGGGGTCGACTTGTACAACGAGTCAACTTATACACCGGCAAATACGGTATTTGAACACCTTTGGAGTTGTACGTAATGGCTTCGGTACGTGTTTTTAAACTAAATTCCTGAACTAAACGGCGATCAAGTGTCCGCCTGCTGACTGAAATACCAGTTTCTTTCAAATCGGCCCAAATTTCCTTGGCCGAACAGGTTGGGCAACTCATCCATTTCTTTTTCATCAAGATAAAAGTTTTGAAAGTTGTTTTTTGCGCACGACCATTTTGTTTAGCATCAATATAAGTTTCTGATTTCCTAAATTTCACAATTGCCTGATACAGATCAGTTATATTGCATCAAAGCTGCTAACCAATTTGACGTTTTGTGTAGCCTTTCCCGTAAAGAACAACAATATGACCTTGCTAAACCTCCACAGAGAGCAGTTTTCACCCTTTTCAGGCAGATATAAAATACAAAAAAGGAATCTCCATTTGCTAACGTTAACTTCTTCTTTGGGCAAGATGTTTCTTCCACAAACCAGCGCCGAGGGTCTATCTTTTTACTAACTAAAAAAGCCATCAAAATATTACTGCAACTCTCAACTTCGTTTCTATGTAAACTGGGATTTTCTTACCTAAACAACCTAAAAACTAAGAAAGGTGAAAGACTTCAAAATATTGAAGAAGAGTTAACAGTGTGTCTCTATCACATTCGTCCAAACATCGCAGCGTAGTCAAGAAGCACCAAGCACAACTCTCCCACTGACATTTACTATTATTATTATGTACAAGATATTATTGTATACAAGATATGTTGATTTAGGTGAACAAAAATTTTCCTTATGTATTGTTTGTTTTTTATTATTCTATTGTAAAAAAGCGTTTATTGGCAAAAAATATTTATTTTTTGTGATAGGGGTGCCGTGAAAATTAAAAAACCTAATACTGTGCCGCCATATAAAAAAGGTTGGGAACCACTGTTCCAAAGTGACAATCTTCAAACGCGAGAAAGCATGAGATGTCCGCCTTGTTAGTGATGGGGCTACCAGTCATTCATGACTGGTTCGAAATGGGCTGCCATGTTTCCCCTAGCCTAGTTTCAATTATGTTGACGGCGTGAACCTGAATTGCCGTTTGTGCCGTACCTCCATCCCGAGAATAACGAGGGGTAATCACAACAACAGACAACACGGGCCGATATCTGGTTTCAGTATGGTGCTGGGTTTTGTTTCGGAGCTGTCGGGGATAATTCGACAAATCAAACAAGCATGAGTAGGAGCGCAAAAGCTTTTCAATGGAGGTGAGGTTAAGCAAGCCATTGAGAGTCTTATCGTTAGGGGCTGACTCAATGTCAGATCAAGGTCTTGCTCAGCAGAAATGCCATTACGTCCGAGCTCGGTTTTTTTCCCTCATTTCCAGTTGTAGTGGCGTTACGCAAACATAGTTTTACGGTGTCTATAATTAAGCCATAATGCCGGAAAAAGTCCATCCTTATTGCAGGAAATCGAAAATTAGTTTTTGTACTCTGCCAGGGCAGGTGGCGTCCCACTCCCAGGGATATAATCAAGTGGACATTTTCGAAAAGCATGGCTTCGGATCCGTTGTCGACAAACATTTTTTCTATGGCTTTGGATTGGTCGAAGCGTAAGTTGCGGGGCAACAGGCTCCTAGAACTACCGGTGTCAATCACGAAATCAAGGCCGTTAAATGGATCCCTTATAAAAAAGCAAGTCAGGGAGGAAGGGTGCATCGTCATCAGAAAACGGATTGACAGCATTCCTACTTTGTGGCGAACAAAAGTGTGGTGGGGGGCTGATAGTCTGATTCCATGAACAAGGTGTTTGACAATTTTGGCGCTGGGGCCAAACTTGGCATGGCAGTAGCAGTAACTTGGCTCTCGTGTGGTAGGCCTGGAAGTTAAGCAAGAGGTGGTCGGTTTACGGGACTGGTAAGAGTTGCTGAGCCAGAGAGAACTGCGTGCGGATGACAAGCGAGGAGTAGAGCAGAATAGTGTACGAATATTGTATTGGAGGTTGGCATTTGGAAGTGTGGGGGCAAGAGTTTGGCGGTTCGGAAAATACTCTCTTGCGCCTGCTCCATCTGGTTAAAAGACTCTGCTCAGGAGTCTACCTTCTTATGTGCTGCCAGGTCAGGCGACTCTGACCGAGCTCGATTCTTAGAAATGAAGGTAAGAATTGTAAGCCTTGCACCTAATTGGCAAAGCAGCATACGGGCGTAAGGGGCATTAACAATTTATTAAAATGAATATAAATATGCCAAAGGCATATTCATTGTAATAAATTGTTAATGCCCCTTACGCCCGTATGCTGCTTTGCCAATTAGGTGCAAGGCTTACAATTTCCATATCTTCGCCTATAATTTTCAAATCGAAGGTAAGAATCTTCTGCCAAGGCACGGTCTGCTCTCTCTCTCGGCAATGTCGTTACGATGTGCCGCACGACTCGCGACGACTATGCGTCAAACATCCGATGGCAATTTATCCATGAACAAGCTTTTGAGTAGCTCCGGTGAGTTACGAGTCCCTAACAACTTCCTCATATGCGCTAAAATTCTGTGGGGCGTCGATCCCCTAAGGAAGTGTGATATAAAAATTTCTTCAATTGTGCCCGCTTAGAAAAGGAGTAGGCCTTGGTCAACGCTCGTTTGACTTGCAAATAAGGGCAATCTGGGTTCAAATCTTAAAGTACGCAGCAGATTTTCTGCAAATATCGGAGGTCAAGGGCGCCTAACGTTAGCTCGAACCAATCTCGCTCTGAAGTTACGCGGTGCAGCTGGAAAATGTTTTCGATTGTGTTAAACCACGAATCTTGATCGGCGCCCCAGAAAATGGGAAACTTCACTGAGTTATTCTACATGATCATTACAGAATAAAAGACAACGGGGATATTTACAAGGATAAAATTTTATACATGAACAATCAGTGTTGTACGCGTTAAAAAAATGGTTTAAGTTGACGCCGTCAGCGTTAGCTCGAACTGGTTAAAAAATTGATGTTGTTCTCCGTTGTGCAAACAACAACAAGAAGTGACGCCACTAGCGTCAAGGCAGATGACCTTTCGCCAATTTTCTCTTCGATTAAAACAAGTTTTCCGTTTTGTTTAAATTGAATACACTACTTTTCATTTCCTTGTACATGTAAATACCACACCTTTGTTTTTGTTTGTAAAGGCTAAACATTTGAAGATATCTTTTAAGCTGCTTCGTTTCAATAAAACACTGGAAACAATTGTGACGTAATAATCAGTTGGCAAAACTGGTGACCAGAATCAAAGCTAAATAAGAAAAATTAAAATAGTTTAAACTCTCAAATATAATAAAAATGTCTTTTCAATATGTACGTTCTTAACCAGAATCTTATCCGCAAATATCATTTTAGCAACGCTCTATACAGTTAACGCTAGGTGTCGCTAATATTCTATGTTTTGCCTATAAGCTACGCGCTATTTAATTTTTCAGTGATTTTATCCCTTGAAATTATAGTCAATCAGGTTTTGTTGTCTACGTTGATTTGCTGTTTTCTTGCGCTGGTAATAAGATGTTATAAACCTTGGACAGAATAGTTAATTTGTTACCAAGTGGGAAGTGAAGTAGCTGTAATGCAGAATGACTGATTGCGACATTAAACACAGCTCAGTCAGTAAACTGTAAATTGTCAAACTTGCTATCGAAAAACTGTGCTGCAATCAATCAAATTATTACGTTGCATGCGATATGGTTTGGTGAATTTGCCTTTTGTTTTGAATTTTGCATTTTGAAATTGTGTGCTATTCAAGTTTCCACTGCCAGTTTCGTTGGGTCTAGTAAAGAATCGGTGGTGCTTTTTCGTTTTTTATCCCAGGCAGCCATCTTGGATGTAATGGGCAGAATCACACGCCCAGTATACACTCCACAGTACATTCACATGCCGGGTCTCACTCTCTAGTGTACACTGCTTTTGTCCAAGTACCCTGCCAGTGAAGATCCGAACCCATAATCATGACATTTTAAGTCGCATTAGATCCAAGACGACCGCTTGAGGTAACAAACGAAAAAGTGCCGAATCACCGCCATGCTTGATGTAGGGGATCACGTGACAAGCGTTTCATCACGTTAGGAAGGTTTCTGGCGCCGCGTGATCAGACGTCATCCAAACGCGCTTTCGAAAAAAGGGGCTGATCAGTCTGCTTTTGCATTGAATTGAATTGGAGTGATACCGTTTTTTCAAATTAAATGGATAAAGTAGACAGATGTTAATTAAGCGTTGAATAAGTTGTTTTACTAATATTATGGAATAAATTTGAAGTCAAAGTAAGCTAAGAATGGTAAGGTTTGTTTGCTATTGCTATCAATTAACCTGGTTTTATGGGCTAAACATGCAGGCTTGTTTGTAGTCAGCTTATAGTAGGGTTTATATTCGACTAATCAGCGTAATTAGAAATACTGAGTTTAAACACGTTTTTTGTTGAAGTCTAGCCTTTTTTCAATCGCTGGAAAGGAAAACTTTTTCTTGACTTGTTTATTTTATTTTAGTTGAACAACGCTTCGCTTCTGAAATTTACTTTGATAACTTTTTTGAGGTCGCGCGTGAAACGAGAAAAAATGTTACCGGACCACATGCCTCTGCGCATTTCGAAAATGGCAAAATGCCAAAAACGATTTGAAACCAAGAAATGCAAAAAAAAAGACTGTGTGTATTTCCAAAATGGGCCATGGGCCAAAAACGCTCATGAAAACGAGAAAAATGTATAACCGGGCCACATGCCTCTGTGTATTTCGAAAATGGGCCAAATGCCAAAAACGCTCATGAAAACGAGAAAAATGTATAACCGGGCCGCATGTCTTTGTGCATTTCGAAAATGGGCCGAATGCCAAAAACGGTGGAAAAGCACTAAAGTAAATAAAAAGTTTAATAATCGAAGTACGTCTAAATGGAAAATGAAGGATGTTGTTGTACGCCAACCAACATTATCGGCAAACTGTAAGCCATGCAAAGTTAGCGTAGCGTATACACTGACTAAATAGCAGTAGGCTACTGCAAGCATATGTTTTTACTCCTTCAAAATATGTTGCTAAGACTGGTGTAACCGTTTGTTCAGCAATGTCCGCCAAAACATGTCCGGCGGTTTTCGTACATTTGCTAGCGATTTCGCACTCGCGCCGGCGGTTACGCACTTACTAAAATCTTAGAGGGAACAGTGCTTCAGCTCATTTGCAAACGTACATTTTCTTTTGGGCATAATGTCTTTATAGTAATGCTAAAAATTAATCTAGTTACTGTTACGTTATGCGGCTACATCAACTTCTGCCAGCTTTTACCGAAATCCCGCGGTCAATTTGCTTGCTTAGTCTAGCTAAAGTTTTTAATGACAAAAAAAACAGCTAAACAGCTCTGTGACGTCACAATGCTAGGAATTTGTGCCTTGCTGTTAATACAGTATAACAAATGGCTCGTTTGTGTATCGTTGACATACCGTATTAACAAAAGCAAATTTTGAATCAAAAATTCCGGGACAAAGTGGTAAACTGGGCGGGACACCGGGACCAAGGCCTAAAAACGGGACTGTCCCGGTGAAAACGGGACGTATGGCCACCCTATTTAAAGTTTATTTCAACGGCTATTTGAGCCGGGCAAAAAATATATCTAGCGGCAACAAATATACAAAGACTGGCGATATTTAAGAACGGATCCCCTGCGTTGCTAAATATAGTATACATAACTTACAAATAACCGTAGTCATAAAGGTTACTAAGTAGTCTCTCTGCAAAAAAACATTACCGGTAGTTGACATGTTGCTGAAATAACTTATTAGACAGTGTGTTTTGCTTACTGTTAATGTGGTAAATTATACGTTTTACGAATTGAAATTTACTAATGTTAACGACTTATTATTAGACGTATTGGTATTGCTAACCTGCGTCTAGATCAAGCAATGATGTTATTTCTTACTTTTTGTGCACTAATTTTATTATGAGTAAAAGATTTGGCAATAGAGCTAGCAATCAAAAGAGAAAGAAAATTGAAAATGATAGAATGATAAGGTAAAGAAGATACATAGACGTACACATACATTGAGTTTAAAAGACGTTGGTTTGTGGAAAGAATTATCAAATGAGGAAATAGCCTACTGGATAGAGAGAAGCCCTTCTAAAGTTCAGCACAGCTGTGGACCATTTTCTAGTTCGTAGCGAAGGTACAAAAGCAATCCAGGTTTTGCACAAAAGCTCTGTTTTTTTCAACGAAAGTCAATGGTGAAACATATGGCAGAGAGTAGCTTGTATATTCCCCCGCAAAAGGATGGGTCACGGGTATATTGCTTTGTTTGTAAACTCTTTCCAAACCATGCATCTTCGGCTTGCTTCTGATGGTTTTGATGAATGACACAACTCTTTATTTTATCCAAGATCATGAAAACTAAGAAAAACGCAGAAATGCCATGTTGAGCTACCTAACAAGGAAGTGAAAATATACGCTTACTTCAAAGCTGGAGGAGCATATAAAAGCAGAATAGCAGTATTGGTGGCATGTAATGGAAAGAATCATTGCTGTCATCTGCACATTTGCAGAACGAGGCTTACTTTGTAGAGGGGACAACAAACGATTTTGATCTCCTACTAACGACAATTATCTTGGTCTTTTAGAGCTAGTAGCAAAATTTGATTCATTTTTACTTGCTCATATCAATCGTTATGGAAATGTGAGATCAGGAAATCCCTCTTATTTGTCAAAAACTATTTGCGAAGAGATGATTCAGCTCATTGCCAAAAAAGTTAGGAAGTCAATTGTGGCTGACGTGAAAAAAGCGGGATATTTCAGCTTTTCTGTGGATTCGACTCCCGATATTTCTGATATCGATCAGTTAACTTTGATTATCAGATACGTGTCTCCTGTGAACGGTTTGCCAAGAGAGATTTATGACTTTCCTTGAGCTGTAAGACCATTCTGGGGTAGGCGTGGCAGATTTAGTGCATAAATATCTCACTACTACGCTTCAGCTTGATTTTAATAAATGGCGAGGGCAGTCTTATGACCATGCTGTAAACATGGCTAGTAAGTACAACGGTATGCAGCAAAAAATCCTAGAAAGAAAGAAATTTGCAAAATTTATTCCATGCGCTGGCCACTCCTTAATTTGGTGGGCCGCTAAGCTGCTGATTGCTGTCTTGATGCAGTGAACTGTTTTGGCATTATCATTAAAATTTACATCTTTTTTTTTATCTTCCACAAAGAGGTGGGCGGTTCTAAAATTATTTTTGCAATCTCATTCAAGGGCCTACATATTTATCAGATATTAGGTGGGATGCACGCGCAAAATCCACGGAAGCTATTTTGGAAAGTACAGTGCCATCACTAATGCTCTCAGTCATTTGCACTCCGATGTTAGTGAGAACGGTGATACCAGGCTCATGCTAACAACCTTTTGCAAAAAATGGAAAATTGGAATTTGTGCTTATGCTACATTTTTGGACCAGAGTGCTAGGTCGTTTTCACAGGGTTAACAAAGCCCTTCAGAAATCTGAATTGTCATTAAGTATTTGTGCCGAATTGTACAGTTCACTTGTAGACTTTCTAAGCGAAATTAGAGATGAGTTTGATAAGCAAGCAAGAGCTACCTTGCCGAATATTAGCTACTGAGCTGTCACTAGGAGACAATTAAAGGAATGCACCTGACGCTTAAAGTGAACTCTATACAAAGGATAGGTTTAGAATAAATTCCTTTATTCCTATGCTTTATGCACTTGAAGCCAATTTAAGAAGAAGAGCTATCGTGTATAGTTGACATTGCAGAAATGTTCCTCTTTCTTGCTAATCTGAAAGCAACTTATCAAGGAATTGTACGAGGCGTAAAACTTTTAGAAGAAGCGTATCCAAAAGATATTGACCCGAAACTTACCGATGAACTTCTGTATTTTCATTTGTACGTGAGACAAACACAAAGCCAGGGGCTTGCAAAAGAGCAATCTATTTCCTTGTCTTATGGAGAACTTTATCAAATTATTTGCAAGAAAAAAATTCACACTGCCTTTCCTGATGTGAAAGCAATATTAAGACTGTTTCTAAGCTTAATGGTCACTAACTGTTCAGTAGAGAGATCTTTTCAAGGCTCAAAAGCATCAAAAATAAACTGAGATCCACAATGTCTCAAGAAAGATTGTCTGCACTGAGCATTCTGTGCATTGAGGGTGACAAACTTAAACAGATAAATTTTGATGAAGTTTTGCATGATTTTGCTTAGACGAAAGCTAGAAAATAACATTTCATAGCCTAGTTTTACTCTATTTGATGGCTGTAACTATTTCTTATGTCCTCGTAAATAAACTTTACAACTATTGTGACGGCTTTTTGATAAAAAAATTAAAATTAAAAGCAAAACTGTCTTAACTAAATTTTCATTTTTTTAATTAAAAATTTGCACTCATGAATGAGGAAAGAACGAAAAGAACAAACAGTTGAATGCACTCATATTTTTAGCATTAAGCAATGACATGCTATGGTGTTTGGAGAGAAATTCTGAGTTCAAAAGTAGGGAGGGGCCTCACAAATAGAATAGCCTAGGGCCTCTCATTATCTAAATCCGGCCCTGCTTTCAATACTATAGTAAGAGTGGTCACCAACGTCACTATTAACTTAAAAGCACATTATTCTTGTGCGAAGGAATTATATTGTCTTACATTACACCAATACGGTACATTAACCTTATTCAAATACTGTTTTATTCACACTTACTCAATTACGAAAAAAATAGTGAACTAAAACTGCTAAGCTACACCTACAATTTTACGTTTTGGTGACCTTTCAATACGCTTGTGCTTTTAGTTTAGTCAACTATAGGCTGCTAAAGCAACACTATCTTCAGATTGAAGTTTGTATATGAATTATGATGTAGTATCTAACTTGTGTATGAAACCGGGTTGTGTAGGCACAGCCAAAATCGCCTGACTTCAATTCCGCCCTTTGCAAAAAATGGTTAACCAAACAGCCTACAAAAATACAGGGTATCGAAAAAGTTTTGGGCAGTAGAAAATATTTTTAATAATGGCTGTTATTGTGACGCAATATTTAGGTGCTAATATGAAAACAAGTTAGTCATTATAACAGCAACTAGTTCTTTATTAAATATCCAAATCAATACCCAAGGTTAGAGCTATACGTATGTAATTAAAAACACTACACGTCAGGATAAAATAATAAAACCGCTACAGCTATTTCTCCAAGCGGCTCATCAGGTGGCAACTGGCTACAACCTTATCATTATCTTTATTTAGTCAAGAACGAAAATATTTTCTGTATGCACTTCGACGCTCGTCGTCGTCGTTTGGTCAGGCACCCAAACTCAATCCGGGCCAGCACAAATCAAAGCCAGGTCCGAGGTTCTGTCCTTTTACCACCATGGGATGCTGCTCTACCCAGATTAGATGCTGGGTGGTGGTGTTAAGCCAACATCGAGTTGCGTCATCCAAAACCTGCAGACCTCGTGTTCCTCTTGGTACATGATGTATGAGACATGAAGATATCACGTGATCTGCAGTTTGCTCAGTGGCGCCACATTCGCAATTCGGTGATGGAGCGAGACCCCATTTGTACATGGACGAGTGAAAACGTCCTACACCAATCCGCAGACGATTGAGCCTTACCCAAGATGTTCTGGGCACACTCAATCCAAGTTGCCTGGAAGTGGTCCTGGGAATGAAAGCAATGACCCTTGAAGTACTCTCCAAGTAGTCCGCGTTCCATTTACGTTTTTTCCACTGCTTTACACGGATGTCCAGTTTGGACAAACTACCTAATAGTTTCCACGCAGCAGGTACAAATGGGCGTCTTGATCTAAGTTTCCCCAGGTGCGCATCTTGCTGCCCAACCAACTGTCTGTGCAGTACATAGTCCGGATCACGGATAGCACGATTCGCCAAGAAAAGCGTCGCGCCCAATCGGCGGAGCTCAGCTGGCTGGATACCTGCGAGGACAGGCAAGTCCTTCGTTGGTGTGGGACGCAAGCATCCAGTGACAATGCGCAAAGCATCATTGAGAATGCTGTCAATGAGGCGAGTAGGCGTACTACAACACCAAACTAGTGCACATATATAATAGGCTAGTCTAACTGTGATGAAAGAAACAAACATTACGGGAAGTTCCTATAAAACATTATACTGTAGTTGTAAAAGCAATGCTACAGTATGCAAAGAAATCGCTTAAATTTAAAGTCTCGCCACCTAAATTTGGTCGCAACCGCCTATTTGCTGATACCTACTCTAGAAGGCAATGTTGTTCGATTGAATGGCTATTCCAAAAAAGCTACCAGTTGATTTGACGATTAGATTGACGCCCAAAAAATGTAAGCTGGCGTCCCGACAAGAAAAAGTGTCTTACATAAATTTTTACTTCTTTAATTTAAAAGCTGATAGTTGGGGGAGAGCTGCAGCTACCTCTAGTTTTTATACATCTCCACCTGCGTCCTCCGTTCAATTTGTAACGACAGTCGATCGCACGGTGACGTATACTATTAGACCTACAGATTAAATATCTTGAATTACAAAAACCGGTAAGCTGTAAGGTCCGCCCTCAGTGTGAATTCTTTCATTGTCATGCTCAACCGGCTTGTCCAACGAGAGCCTTTGCTTGCGCGCTGTGAAATATTGATCGGCCGCCAAGGGTAATTTGAGTAAAGTTTTGAATCGCTTCAATAGGTCGACAACTCTTTTCACTAAAATTGGTAATGTGTTGCGTTGAATGATGTCCATTGCACTGACAATAGTTTACATGACATTAGCAAACTTCAACCCCATAGTGAAAGATTTCTTCAATCGAAGTGAATTGGTTAGAACTTTCTTGGCTTTCCCAGCAAACTCGGTTTCTAAAATTAAGCATTTAAGAAAGAGTCGCACAAAAAATAATACTTCAATCCTACGGATGTTAAAGGAATTTTATGCAAATCTATTTAATTTAAAGTAAAAATTTTAGTACACTCCTAAATTTTTTATTTCAGTTTTGGCTAAGATTTATTTGCATATAAAGAATTATTATGTCGGAAGAAAATAATCGTGATGTTAAAACTTACCTGAATCTCGACGGTGAAACAGATAATGATAGCATCCCACAGCAGATGGAGAATTCGAGTACTAATGAAACATATCAGCCAGCACTTACCAGGGATGATTTGCAAAACCTTGCGAGCGGTCAGAATAATGTAATTCTAATCGGTAAGATAATGTTTTTAATTCATATAAAATTGCTCCATTTAGGTATGATAGGATGGGAAAAATGACTAACTGCAACAAAATGCCTTCCAGCCATTTTGAAGTAAAGATTTTATAGTCAATTACTAATGTCACTACAACTCAAAGCGACCATTTTACTTGACAGTTGCCCAAAACTATATGTTTCCAGGCGGATCAACGAAGACCTTTTGTTGAAAAGTAAAAGCTGTTAAAGAAATAATAAAGAGGCCAGCGATGCACTTTGAGCAAACTGCAGACAGTGACACTGTTTCGACCTATCAGGTCTCTTCATTAGAACATTTTTCATATTTTTAAAAGTTACAACAGGTTTTCTAGAAAGAACAAATTATTCTACAAAAAGATAAAAACAAAAAATTATCATGTTGCGTTACTTTTTTTTACTTATTTGTCAGTGTACTGGGTTGCAGCAACTGTAAAGTCGAAGTGCTTCGACAACCACCACTGAAGTGCGGGTATTGTGTTTGATGTAAAACATCGATTACGTGCTTTGGGCAAAACGCCCACTGTGGACTACAATAGCTTGAGAGATTACAAAAAATATTTATTCTCGTAAAATAGGTTGCTTTATTCTATTTAAAAACATTATGAAGCCATAAGCGTAACTATGGGGTCACAGGAGCCATGGTTTCCCAAACTTTTTTGAATTCGATCAAGGATTGAGGAATGCAGGTGTTTTTATAAAGATCGGCTGCAAAACGGCTGGAAAAGATTATTAAACGAGTTTGAAATACAGATCGAAAAAACTCAGAGCTAAGAAATCGATTTTCAAAAAAAGATCATTAGAAAAAATTAAGGAATCAAAAAAAATTTTTGCTTCACCCAAAAAACTTTGCTTCTGTCTACGCTGAAGTATGGAACCAATAACATAAATGAGCTTTAAAGGGTTTTGAAGTAATAGAATTTGAAACATCGAAGAATTATAAAGAATTCAGGTTATGCTCCAAAATATTACGTTTTGTTGAAAGGGGTTTCTTAAAATCTATAACAGCCTTTTTAGCGCTAGTATAAGCCGAATCTTCGTCTTCGTGAAACCTAGCATCATTTGCGGAGTGGATCGGAAGCTCAGCTGTGCTTCCATATGTACAATAGTTTGATCTAATGATATAGCGTGTACTTTCAAAAGCATAAAAAAGTTTTTGCTGGTAGGATCTAAACAGCAATCAATGCAATAAGACAAATTGACTGCATATCACCAATCGTATTACAATTTAACTAATCGACTACAGTTTGATTAATTGTAATGCAATGTAACATATCGTAATACAATTCAACAAATCAACTGCAATAAGACAAATTGTATAGCAGTTTGACAGATTATAAAATAATCTTTAATATAGCTGCGAACAGATTTGCTGGTTGTAAATTGCGCTTTGCAACTCGCGCGTTGTGGAGATTTGTTAGTTGTCCTGTCGATTAAGTAATAGGTATTGTGAGAAGAAATACAAGGTTAATAATGTATTTAATTAAGACTGGTGGAATTCGTTGCAGATGTGTACGCAGATGAATATGGATTCGACAATCATCGAGACAAGTTTTCTTTTTTCATTTGCTAAATTATCAAGAAAGGTTTTTCGGTTTGCGTTGTTGAGAAAATAGAAACAACCAAACAAGGACTGTTTCGTAAGGGTTAGACGTTTTGTATTTAATTTATCTGGTTGGTGGTATTCATAATTTGCAATAACAATAAGCATATGACAAAAAATTTGTTTCCTGCAAAGTTTCTTAGCGAACTAGGTCCATGAAAAGAAAAGTTTCTTTTTACCACAGTTTATTGCTGACTTTAAAAAGCCAATCTTGCGGTATAGCCTAACTTCATTTCAGACCTGTGGACGAAGGATTCCATTCCCTTAGTCCGCTAAGGTTTTATTCTGTTGTTGGCAATTAGTCAGATTCAGCTGCCGAAATTTTTCTTAACTGCTCTCTTACAATTTTCCCCGTAGAAGGTTTGTGTTTGTGAATAGCTCTTTCCACGATTCCAATCCATATAAAGAATTTTTCCTGTGTACGGTTTTTTCAAAGAATCTTATTTTGGCACGTTCGCTTTTTTTTCTATCGTTCGTCCTTTTTCGCAGAACCTAAACCAATAACTTGAAACAGAGAGGAGGGTGCAAAGGCACAAAAACAATATTTAATTAGGTATTTTTAAAAGCTTCTGGAAGTTGTTTTTAAGTAAGCTATGAGGTCCGCCCTCAGTGTGAATTCTTTCATTGTCATGCTCGACCGGCTTCTCGAACGACACGTATCAACGAACTTTAACACCACTTACGTTACTTCGCTTATGAACTACACGTTACTAAAGAACATGCGTGAGCATGGCCAACACCTTGAGAACAGAACAAATTTTTACATTATATCATTCAAGCATGAGATTAAGTTAACGCCAAAAAGACTCTCTGACCTATTTGTTTTCAAAAAAAGATCTTCACCTTTGAAACAAAAAAGCAATATTCTGCGCGATACAAAACGAAGTGTTACGCCTACGGTGCATAACTTATAGACAAATATGAAATTACTAATTATCAGGAGCGCACGCTTGGGGATTCTGGGGGTCATATCTCCTCCCATTAATGATTGATGGCATACATTCTTTTAACCTAATTATCACAATTTTTTGACATAAAAGAATTCATGTAAGCATTAGCCTAAAACTAGCTCTAAAAAGCAAGAAAATGTTTTTTATGGTGTGATGAAGATCTTCAGTTGAGTTGGACTTTAAAAGAATCAAAATTTCACTTTCAAAAGGTGATCTTCCCTGAATGCTCTTCCCCTCCAACCCCTCAAAGTAGATTGAGCTCATTTATTTTATGATGTTGCTCAATAATAAGATTGTCCTTAGCCTACTTAATGCTACACCACCACCACCACCACCACAAACTTTGATTCTGAGCACGCAACTGAGAGAAAGGCCTATAATTTAAACCACAACAAAATTATAATTAAAAACTTTTCAAGCTTAAAAAACATGACTTGAACAGTGAAGGGAATATATTAGCATTGGAACCACCATTACTGTGAAATTGTTGAGACAACCGTAGACAGGAAAAAAATTCTTTATGTGGATTGGAATCGTGGAAAGAGCTATTCACAAACACAAACCTTCTACGGGGAAAATTGTAAGAGAGCAGTTAAGAAAAATTTCGGGAGCAGAATCTGACTAATTGCCAACAACAAAATAAAACTTTAGCGGACTAAGGGAATCGAATCCTTCGTCCTCGGGTCTGAAATGAAGTTAGGCTATACCGCAAGATTGGCTTTTTAAAGTCAGCAATAAACTGTGGTAAAAAGAAACTTTTCTTTTCATGGACCTAGTTCGCTAAGAAACTTTGCAGGAAACAAATTTTTTGTCATATGCTTATTGTTATTGCAAATTATGAATACCACCAACCAGATAAATTAAATACAAAACGTCTAACCCTTACGAAACAGTCCTTGTTTGGTTGTTTCTATTTTCTCAACAACGCAAACCGAAAAACCTTTCTTGATAATTTAGCAAATGAAAAAAAGAAAACTTGTCTCGATGATTGTCGAATCCATATTCATCTGCGAACACATCTGCAACGAATTCCACCAGTCTTAATTAAATACATTATTAACCTTGTATTTCTTCTCACAATACCTATTACAGTAGACTCTACTTCACTTGCTCACGGATAACTGGATCATTTGGTTAGCTGGATCATGTTTTCAAGTTTCGAACCACATGTATATTTTCAATGTAAATGTACGAGCGTAAGTCGCTTTTCTGGATCACTTTTTTCGTATAACTGAATCACTTTTGCAACGAAACTCACAATAAAATCTCATAATTCGCACGGCACGTTTCTCAGTCATTGATCACGTGCTTGAAACAAGATTGTGCCACGACTATATTGCATTTTTTTCAGCAGAAATACAGGGTGTCCCAAAAAGATGTATACACTCTTTGAATCGTTATAACTTAATCAAGTTATTGATTTTTGCTTTCAAATAAATTGATGCAAAAGAAAGAATAAACATTTAAAGAATTTGTGAGAAAAAATATACAAAAACATATCAAATTAAATCTTAATAACACAAAAGACACTTGGGGCAATTTCAGAATGTTTACAAATTGACGAGTTCACATATGTATTCAAACTGGTGGCAGTTTTGCTCAATACGCTTTTCATATCTTGAAGAAATGGACTTAGAAAAGTCCAGCAACATTTTCTCTGGTATTTTAGCACATTCTTTTTCAATTGCTACTCTCATTTTAGCAATTGTTTTAGGTTTCCTACTGCAAACTTCGTTTTTTAGAAACCGTTGGAAGAAAAGAAACAGTTAGGATGTTCACCTAGTTTACCAGATTTGACACTGGTAAATTTCTTTGTGTGACTGTTTCTAAAAAACGAAGTTTGCAGTAGGAAACCTAAAACAATTGCTAAAATGAGAGCAGCAATTGAAAAAGAATGTGCTAAAATACCAGAGAAAATGTTGCTGGACTTTTCTAAGTCCATTTCTTCAAGATATGAAAAGCGTATTGAGCAAAACTGCCACCAGTTTGAGTACATATGTGAACTCGTCAATTTGTAAACATTCTGAAATTGCCCCAAGTGTCTTTTGTGTTATTAAGATTTAATTTGATATGTTTTTGTATATTTTTTCTCACAAATTCTTTAAATGTTTATTCTTTCTTTTGCATCAATTTATTTGAAAGCAAAAATCAATAACTTGATTAAGTTATAACGATTCAAAGAGTGTATACATCTTTTTGGGACACCCTGTATTTTAAATAATACAAACAGTATTTTGATTAGTACATACAGCATTTTTGATTCTTATTTCAATATTTCTTTTATAACTTGGCTTTCTTTGATGACTAAATATAACTTGATCGTTTTTTAAAAACAGTACTGTATCTTTTCGGTTAACTGGATCAAAAGCCCTCTGCCCGAAGTGATCGAGTTAAGTGGAATCTACTGTACTTAATCGACAGGACAATTAGCAAGTCTCCACCCCGCGCGAGTTGTAAAAGTGGCTGCCCAATAGCTGTAATTTATGCTGAAAAGGTATAGGGTGAACACCAACTTTAAGGGCCATTTTGAAAACTAACAAAAAATTAATTAAAAATTGGAATATAAATTATTGCTAGTTAGTTATTTGGAAACTAATAAATTTAATCGAAAGCGATTTGGTTGAGATCAGCTCTTTCAGTCGGCTAGTCTAAGGTTAGTACTGTTAGCCAATTGCCAAAAAATCTGCCCTAAGAAAAGTACCATCTACATACCATTTGTTCCTCAGATAAAAATAACTCTATATCAGTTAAATACTCGTAGGTACATTGGAAATAACCATCATCATCTGATCATTACTACTGGTACAGTAAGTTTGTAAATTACCCTTGGTCTAGCAGCTTACGCAATTGCCCAAAAAATTTTATAAGGAATAGTAAAGGCCACAGAATTACATCTGACATATTAATATAACTGGTGCGCAAGCATTATTGACACAAAATTTCAGAGAATTCTGATTTTATCTATCAATATCTAATCCAACATATGACAAACGGTACAGAAGTCAGCATTATTATTTAGGTTACAGTATAATTTAGGTTTACAACTTTTCAATATGCTTATGCAACTAAATATACTGCGTAAGTTGCACATTGCAATTAGCTTAAACTCAGTATTCCCAAATATGCCGATTAATCGAATATGAAACCCTAACAGAAGGTGGCTACAAATAAGGCTGCATGTTTAGCTCAAAAAATTATCCCAACTAGTAGTACAGTCAACTTCGGATATAAGAGATTCGCCGGGACCAGCTTAATCAGTCTCTTATAACCGAATTCTCTTATAACCGACTTATTAGTTTATATTGAAAATCATTTGGGACCTTTTGCGTAGTCCCTTATAAGCAAAAATCCCTTATATCTGAATCTCTTATATCCGAAATTGACTGTAATAACAAATGAACCTTAGCACCTCTTACCTTACTTTTGTCTTCAGATTCATTTCATAACATCAGTAAAACAACATATTTAACTGTGTGGTTTATCCATTTAGTTTGCAAAAAATCGTATCACTCCTATTTAATTTAATGCAAAAACACTGGAAGTGATGAGCCACTTTTTTTGAAAGCGCATTTTGATGACGCTTGATTACGTGCGTAAAGCCTTCCTGGAGTAAAGAGCATTTTACAATCTGTCAAGCTGCTATACAATTTGTTTTATTGCAGTTGATTGGTAAAATTGCATTACGATTTGTTATATTGCTTAACAATTTATCAAATTGTAGTCGATTAGTTAAATTGCTATACGATTGGTGATATTGCAGTCAATTTGTCAAATCGTAATACAATTTATTAAATTGCATTATGATTTGCCAAATTGCAGTCAGTTTGTCATATCGGTATCGAATTGATTACTGTCGATAGAGCAGTGCTTTTCAACCTTTTTGCTGAAGCGGAACCCCAATGAAACATTTCGGTGGCTCGAGAAATCGCTTTGCAATAATTCAATTGTCTTATGCAAAAAGCAGCATTTAATTAAATTAATAAATTAAAATAAAATGAAAATTTTTGTAACTTCTGGCGGAATCCCTAGACTGTACTGGCGGAACCCTTGAACTGTACTGGCGGAACCGTAGGGTTCCGTGGAATCCTGGTTGAAAACCACTGCCGTAGGGAATGAAAACTTTTCCTTTTACAAACGGTTCCTCATAGATACAGCTACGCTTTGGTTTCTGATTAACAAATCTTGTGTAAACAGACTACAAGCTGCATAAAATGAATAACATTTCCTTTTTGGTTTAGGCTTATCATATGACCATAAATCTACTTTAAAAATGATATTAACTGATTTTTTGTTTATTGTTCAGCTGTAGAAATAACGTGGAGGATGAAACTAAGTTTACTCACTTATAATCAAGAATGCAACAAGCTTTTAGAACCTAAGCTTGTTGCCGTGGTTAGCATCAAAGCAAAGCCTGAAAAATAGGTGGCCTATCCCGTTGCACAAGCCTAAAGCCACTTGGCTATTGAGTATTATTTCTTAAAACAGTGTGATCACCAAGCTGAATACCACCAAAAGCTCAATTACTGCTACTGGCTTCACTGGGTGTTCGCCTCTGGCAGCATTATACAGATTTGGTTTTAGCTATAACACTCCTGAATTAAAAATGGATTTTTTGATTTGAAGATGAGTATTTTGGTAACGGTCCTGGGTGCCATTATCTCAATAAGAATCCCGCTTACTGAAGACAAGCTTGGTGCAGGAAAACGCTCAGTTGTTATCGTTAGGATATCGGTTCAACGCCCGCGTGAGCCATTGCACAATGCATTTGGAAAAGACGCTATACGACCATATTTTTGTTTGAGTACAGACTTGAGAAAAATATTACAAGATTTCACGTGACCAAGAATAGCTAGGAATAACTTTCTGATCAATGCGTGACTGGCATGTTTTTAAGACACAAGTAGTAACAAAATTCTTTTGTTAAATCGAGATTAGTAGCTTTTCCTGATGCAAATTTTTTTTGGGGGGGATAAGAAGAGAGGAGGGCAAAACTATGAAAATTGTGGATATGTTTTTCTGGAGATCAATCTCTTCCAAAATGGCTACTTTCCTATCTTCGGCTGAAAGCGAAGGTAAAGATTTTTACTTTTGGAAGATCAACTTTAAAAATGATACCACTTTTTTGATTTACGGCCAAAATGCCTTCTTTTTCTGATTTAGTTCAAAAAATTTAGGGGGCCAATGCCCCTGTAATCTCCTATCTACGCTTATAGTTGAGATTCAGAAACTACAATACTAACAGGTTAATTTTAAAGTTCTTTTAAGAACTCAAATCACCGACAAAAATGTTTTACTGGTACCACGTACTCTACTTTAACTCACGTGAAACAAGACAGACAGTACATGTAGACCAGTTGTTCTCAAACTTTATGTAACCGTTGCCCCCTTACAGCACTCTACATATCATCAACCCCCTCTCCCCAGTAATACAAAAAGACGTAAAGTTACAAACAAATTTATTACTAATACTTAAAAAAGTAAACGAATCGATGTAAACGGTGTTTCTTCAATGATGAATGGGCTTGGTTACTTCAATGTGCTTTTTAGTATTTGGTGACATTTTGGTCAGGTAAAATCGTAAATCACCCCGTTTGCTGGTGAAAAGACGATTTCTTTGCTGTGATAGCAATAGCGTCTGGGCTGAAAACCCTTTTTCTACCAAAAAGGACGTCGGAAATGAGAGAATCCATGCTCTTATTTCGCTCCATATGTGGGAGTATTCGCCAGATGCCTTGCACCAAAATATATCATACCTATCTTCTTTAAAAATCATTTTGGATTCGTCATCATTTTGCAAGTCGATGAAGTGATCTTGAAGTTCAACTTTTAGATCTGCAAGATCAGCAGAAAATGGTTGAATTACCCAGCGTGGGACATTGAGGTTAACGAGATCTGCAAAGCCGCCTCAACGTGGTGGTGCGGTCCCCGGCCCCGTTTGGGTTGGATCGAAATGGCTGTTGGCCTTCCCGAGGGTCCCAGTTACCCCGGGCACTCCCCATTCATTTTTTCGCTATGCTGCCCCCTGAACGACCGCAGAAGGGCAACACACAGCATCTTTAAAATCGGTCGCCTGTTCTTACTTTTTCTTCTCTCCTGCCCTACTCTTGCCCTCCTTCGTCTCCTCATTCTTCTTCTTCTCCTGATGAGCGGTAACGTTCATCCTAACCCTGGCCCCATCTTTCCTTGCTCTGTGTGCGCTGGAAATGTGACCTGGCGGGGCAAGTCAGTGCAATGCTGCGCTTGCTCCAAATGGGTCCATCTAAGGTGCTCACAACTTTCTTTATCTAACTTCAGAGCTCTTGGCAGCTCTCACTCTTGGAGCTGCCCCCCCCTGCCGTAACACTGTGACTCCCCCCTCCTCGGAGTCCTCCGGCACGTATACCTCCACTGTGGAATCCGCCCCCCCCTCTGCTAATGCTGCACTCTTGCCCCACCCTCGTCTCCAAACTTCTTATCCCCCATCTGCCCATCTTATATCTCCTTCCCCTGCCCTTCCACCACCGTCCCTTGCTCCTGGCTATACTTCTGCACCTCCTGCCTCCTCTCCTCCCCCTGACCCCCTGACTCTCTCAGGGTTCTTCAATGGAATGCTGGAGGTCTTTGAACCAGGAGCACTGAACTACTTCACTTTCTTTCATCCCATCCTGTCGACCTTATCTGCATTCAGGAATCCAATCTTAACTTATCTTCCTCTTTCCGGATTCCTGGATTCTCTGTTCTGCGTTCTGATCGTACTCACTCCCGGTCTGGCATTCTCTCTTCTGATGCCTCGCATGCCAGTGGCGGCGTTGTCATTTTCGTCAGACAGGGCCTATCCTTTTCTGAACTTTCTACCACCTCTCTTTCTTCGCTCGATCCCTACTCTGATTATGTAGGGGTCAACATCTCTCTAAACAAATCCTCCTCGGTGTCATTTCTTAATGTGTATGCCCCCCCTATTCGCTCCTCCCCAACGGATGGCAGAACCGATTCCTTCTCTCCCTCAATTCTTCCCTCCTCCAGAAATCTCTTCATTCTGGGGGACTTCAATTGCCATCACCCGCTTTGGGACTCAAGAGGTACTTCCGACCCCCGTGGGAAGTATTCGACTGGGTCATCTCCTCAGACCTCCTCCCCCTCAATGACCCTGACACACCCACTCTTCTCCATCGCTTCTCCGGCAGTCGCTCCTCTCCTGACATCTCCTTTGCTCCTTCTACTCTTGCTTTTTCTTGCTCCTGGGAGGTGCTTCAGGACCTGGGTTCTGACCACCTACCAATTCTTCTATCTATCCCTCTTTCTCCGGTCTTTCACCCCAACGAGCGCCCCCTTCCTTCAATTTTCAGAAAGCTCGCTGGGATGACTTTGCCTCCTACTTTGACTCTCACTGTCCTACTGCAGAGGAATACTCGTCTCTTTCTCTTTCCTCTGCAGCTGCTCTCTTTACCTCTCTGGCAATGAATGCGGCCAAATCTTCCATTCCTTTCGGCCGCAACAAACGCCCTTCTAAAGCCTGGTGGTCTGCTGAGGTGGAAGAAGCGGTTGGTGAAAGACGCAAGGCTTTCGCTACTGCTCACAGAAGTGATGAAGATCGCCAGGCTTACATCTCCGCCTCTCGACGTGCCTCGTCGGTCATTGCCAAGGCCAAGGCTGAGGCATGGCAGACGACCTGCACTTCTCTTTCACCTAAATCTGTGCACTCTCTTCTTCGCTCTATTGCTGGCTCTCCTTCCTCGTCTTCTTCCTCTCCTAACTTTCCTAACTGTTCCTCTCCCAGGGAATCGGCTTTGGTCTATGCCGCTTACCTGAGGTCTCACTTTTCCGTGTCTCAGCCAAAGTCCCTGCGAAGCAGAGCCAGAGGCTACCTCTCTGAGCTCCGCCGAGCTACGTGCTCTGTCGAGTCTCACTCGTCCTTTTGCTCTCCCTTCTCTCCCGCTGAATTTCTTGCGGCTGCCTCCAACCTCTCCTCATCCACTGCCACTGGCCCAGACAAAGTTGCCTATCCCATGCTAAAGCACCTTCCTCGCTCTGGCATGGATTTTCTCCTTCACATCTTCAATCTTTCTTGGTCTTCACATTCCTTTCCTTCCATCTGGAAGACATCTTCTACTATTCCCATAGATAAGATGGGAAAACCTCTCGACTCTCCTGCTTCCTTCCGACCTATCTCTCTCATCTCCTGCGTATCAAAGCTTTTTGAACGCATCATACTATCCCGTCTTCTCTTTTTTCTGGAATCTAATTCCATTCTTTCTCCCCGCCAGGCCGGTTTCCGCCCTGGACGGTCTACACTTGATCAAATTCTGTACCTTTCTCAGTCCATTTCGGATGGGTTTAACAAACCCAGGCCGGGCTCTCGAACGATCCTGTCTACTATCGATTTCTCTAAAGCTTTTCACTCTGTCTGGCACCCCGCCCTTTTCCACAAACTTATTTCGGCTGGCCTCCCTCCTTGCTTTGCTCGTTGGACTCAATCTTTCCTTTCTGACAGGCGCGCTTCTGTGGTTTTTCAAAATCACAAAAGCCGCTCCTTTCGAGTCCTTCGAGGTGTTCCGCAAGGATCCGCTCTTGGCCCTGTACTTTTCTCCCTCTTCATCAATGATCTTCCGGCTTCTCTGCCTTCTTCCGTCAGCTGCTCTCTTTACGCTGACGATCTGGCCATTTGGTCCTCCTCCCCATCGTTCCCCACTGCGGTGGAGGCCACACAAGGAGCTCTGTTTCGATTGTAGCGCTGGTCTGCGTACTGGTGTCTTCCTCTCAATCCGAGCAAATGTGAGGTCTCCTTCTTCTCAGTGGATCCCCACCAGGCTAACCTCCAGCCCAACCTCCTCCTACTCGGCTCCCGCCTCCGTTTTAATCCCACTCCAACTTTTCTTGAAGTCACCTTCGACCGTACTCTTTCCTTTTCTAGGCATGTATCTTCGCTGAAGGCCAAATTTTTCCCACGTCTCAAGGCCTTACGCTGTATCTCTGCTTCATCTTGGGGCCCCTCTAAGGAGTCCCTCTCTGTTCTGTATAAATCTTTTCTTTGGTCCCTTCTCACTTACGCTTCACCCGGATGGTTTCCTTTCCTAAGCGCTACCAATATCACCAAATTGGAACGCCTCCACCGAGCGGCTAGTCGCGCCATCACCGGCTGCCTCTCGTCGTCCCCTATCCCTCTACTACTCACCGAGTCTTCTCTACCTCCCCTACGAGTCACTCTGACTCACTTCACTCTTTTTTCTCATGAGCGGGCTCTTCGTCTCCCAACCTCCTTTCCCATCTCAGGTTTGGCCAGACTAGGAGTGAAACCAAGACTCTGCAGATCGTCCTGGAGAGCTTTTGCGTCCACTCACCCGTTCATGCTTTCTTCTACTTGTTCTAGGGAGGCTCTTGTTGCTTGCCCTCCCTTTCCTTCTTGGAATCTGCTTTCGTTCACGGTCGAGTTCGCCCTTTCCTCTCCATGCTCTCGCTCTGATCCCCCTCACTCTCGCCAAGGTGCGGCTCTTGCCCACATTGACTCTCTTCCTCCTCATGATCTGGTACTCTGGACAGACGGCTCTGTTCCTTTTCCTTTTGGCAAGGGCGGCTCCGGCGTTCTTGCCAACTGCTCTCTCTGTGGTACTGAGGCCACTTTTTCCTTTTCGGCAGGCCCAGTTTGTTCCAGTTTTTCCGCTGAAGCCTGCGCCATTATGCACGCTCTTTGCTGGTCTCGGCAACACCATAAAGTCTGCCATTTTTCTTCTCTTCTTCTCCTGTCTGACTCTCGTTCTGTCCTCGCCACCCTGACCTCTCCTCCACTTTTCCTGTTATCTCAAACTCTGCGGCAGATCTGGCAGGAAATGTCCTTCTTCTCCTCCTGTTCTATCAGGCTACAATGGGTCCCCGGACACTTGTTTCTCCCGGGGAACGACACAGCTGATGAGCTTGCCAGACGGGGAGCGCTGCTTGCGCCCTCCGCAATCCCTTGTAGTCTCTCTCCTCTTATCTCTCGTATCCACTCTCGTCTTATCTCGGACTGGAGGCGTACTGTCTCTTCAAAGTATTTTGACACACAGGATCCCTCAATTTCCACTGAGGAACTTGTGCTCCCTCGTCATGCTCGCTGTGTCCTCTCTCGTCTTCGCTGCAATGGACACAGCCTTCTTTTAGGTTCCTATCTCTCCAGGATTGGCAGAATCGAGAATCCTTCTTGCAGCGCCTGTGGACACTCGTCCCAGGACATCTCTCATCTCATTCTGCACTGTCCAGCTACGGACTCTTTGCGCCGCTTACTCTTTGGCGACTCTCTGTCTCTTTATGACCTCTGGTCCAGACCCTGGGGAGTTGCCCGGCTTCTGGGGCTCCATGGTCTTCCGCCATGCCCCCATCCCTCGGAAGGGGTCGGGTAAACAACAACAACAACAACAGATCTGCAAAGCGAATGATCATATCTTTCACAAGGCTACGTAAATGCGAACAGTATTTCAGTCGTTCATTTTCTGTAACATCATTCCCGCAGAGATTGAGACATAAAGCTTCTCCCCGTATTTTTTTTGTACAAAGGAAAGCTTCGATGTAAATGACGTTATCACGCTTTTGCACCTGATAAGCGTGATCATTTCACCCTGAAGTTTTTTGTTCACTTCATTCATGAAACTGAAAATGTCTGCCAAATAAGCGATATCATTTTTTTTATTGGTTTTACTGCTTCGACCAATTGACAATCAATGCCGGAGAGGAATTCAATCACTAAATCGTAAAGGGAGTAAAAGGGAGTCATACAAGCACCTTTTGAAAGCCATCGTGATGCAATATGTAATAAAAGATGTTCAAAATCTTCTTCGTTGTCGTGCCAAGTGCGCGAAAAAGCCTATCATTAAGAAAACGAGCTTTAATCTTATTGATACATTTTTCACAATATGCAATGAGTTATGCACGGTGGTGGATATTGGGTGAGGCGAATGAGGCAGCTGCCTCAGGCCCCCCCTTTTTTGAGTTGTCAAGGGGCCCCCCTTTTAAAAATGGCGTGTAGTTTTAGGCTATTTTGTGGCATTTTGAAATGAGTCCTTGGTCTTAACAACAGTGGAAGTGCAAACTAAAAGTGGCTATTTTGCCTTTGACTGCATTTTACCCTTGCAAGCTATTTTGCCGTTCAACGTTTGTGTGTTTTCAAAATTGGCTTATTTGCTGCAGTGCTTATAAGTATTGTTTTGGCATGCTCATAGTTACTGTTTGGATAGTGATACTAACTATAAATAAAATGGTTAGAAGTTCAAATCTTTGCATGCAGGGCACTTAAACAGAGGCAGTATACATTAAGGAGGGGATGGCAGTTTGTTGATATGAGTGGGGGTTTAAGCTGAAAGCTCCATTTTTGTCAAATCACTTTTTGTCAATTTTAATACATTATAGAGATTGACCAATCACAAACGACTGTTTGTTTTTTCTATTACTGTTTTGGGCTGAAGGTTTTCCAGTTCTTTTGACAGAAACTGTTGTGACAATGTGGGTTTAACATATTTTTTATGGTGGAACCTCATTTTATTGATGTGATCAGAACAACTTATATTTTTAGCTGTTTGAGCAGACCAGACTTTGCCTGTGAACTGCGACAATTTATCTATGAAGTCGATCCATCTTTCCTTTGTATCAAAATGTGAATTAATTAATTCGTCTTTTTATCAGCGGTTTATTGATGTTAGTGAGATACTGGTGAAAGCGGAAATAAATTTGCTTTGAAAGAATAATTGGTCAGTTGTGTTTTTGGTGCAAAATACTATTAGAGATATGCAAGCACAAAAAGTTTTTGCAAAATTTAAAAACATTAAGTTTTAGTTGTTTGGCATCTTTGTACTTGCTGTGTTCTGCTCAAGCCAATGATTCAACGGCAAATTTGCTACATTCTCATATTTAGCTTTTTAGAGGAATTTGTGAAAGGACTTTAGTGGCTTTAACGCTTTACTTGTCTGGTGACTCATCCAAACATGAAGTCTACCACAATCATATTTATCAAAAAGGTTTGTTTATTGAGATTCATTTGTAAATTACTACTAAATTTACAAATAAATCTGAATAATTTGCAAATCTATAGCCTACCCAGTAGCATTGTTTGATCGCAATTATTTATAGCTACATCAATTTTTCGGGGCCCCTTATTAGAATTTTGCCTCAGGCCCACAATTTTGAATATCCACCACTGGTTATGCAGTTTAGCACTGAGATTATGGGTAACCAAATGCTGCCGGTGTATAACGCAGTGAACTGCAATGAGTCCAGGTATTTTCTTTTTCATTAATGCAATGAATCCTCGATGCTTCCCAATCATAAACTGTATGGGAATGTGATGATCCAGATTTAGATTTTTTTGTACAACTTCGATAATGAATAAGAAAATTAGTCCATAAAAACGAAAATCATAACAATTCTTTTTCTTTTTCTGTGGTCTTGGGCAAACCAATCTTCTCCGCCACAGCTGTATGATTAATTGTTTGGGATCAGATAAAGTCAAAGTTTGAATGCATTCATTTTTAAAAGTCATGAAATTATGACAGCACCTTTACCCTGCAAGGTAATATCTATCAGCTTTGCATTAATATTTACGGCACAAAAATGACAATGATTTTTAAATATCAGCAGATTTCAAAAGTTAACGACTCAGTGACACAGGATATCACTTAAAAAGTTCATGATTGATCGGTTATATGGATGCAAAATGACCGCTGATCAGCGTAATTGCTGCATAAGCGTCATAAATGACCAAAAAAAACAAAACAATTCGTACAAAGCAGTCCATGTTAAATATGAATAACATAGCAATCACGCCTTTGTGGTATCATATTTTTGGTATTGCTCTTCAGAGCAGCCATGAGCTAGTCGGATTTTACAGTTAATCAAAAAGACAACATGCTACAAGGGAGCAACAATGGTTTGTAGCATCAAAGCTATGCAGTGCAGTAACCCCAACAGATTACAATTCTTTCACGGTACTTTCCAGTGCTAAGAATATTTTACAACTGGTTTTAATTCCATATAATGTTACATTCCACAATTTCTTTACAGAAACTACATAAAACAAACAAGAGAAAAATTTAATAAATTTCATTCTACACTGCAAGCCTTAGAAATGGAGATTTATTCGCACCTAAAAGTGAGTAATGCCAAACGAAGTTTAAAAGCTAGTGATTTATTAGGCACTATTAAAAAATGGATTTAGTCTCCACAAGCTAACTACTAATTCATCAAAATCATAACTCTCGGATGGCAAATATAACAGCAAAAATATGCCGAAGTAACACACAATCACAGAAAATTAGCTCTGCTGCAATAATGTTGGTAAAAAAATATAAAATACAGGGTATTGGCTGTATCTGTACGGACTAGTTGATAATTGTTTGTTAAAAAACCAAAAAAAGTAAAATAGAAAATATTACTCAAAAATGATCACCAACATCTTATGGTACCATAAGCAATCTATTGCATCATGTCAATAACCCGCGACCGGTTTCGACCTTGTTAGGTGTCATCACACGGGTGTAGAAATCACTCAGTGATAAAAATGCTGAAAATTGCTACTTAGCAACCACTATATTTTGAAAAAAAAACAATAAATTCCATATTCGAAAGTGCACCTTTGTATTGCATTCGGAGTACCTGTCCTCAGGTATTGTATTCATTTAAATAAAAAAAATTTATACAGTTTAAAGAATAGATTGCATATTTTACTTTAGTTACTTTTAGATAGTGGAACCAGTACTCAATTATCTTCTGCTGCTAGTTGATGTTTTACTAGTTAAGCACAGGATCCAAAAGCAGGCATTTTGTGCAGCAGGTCAAAAAATTAATGTGATTTCTTAACACCAACAGCAGTAAGCATTAATAATTTATTCACATAATTTGAAACAAAAAGTTACGTTTAAGTAGCTAGAAATATAAATTCAACCATGTAATGAGCAGTAGATAAAGTTTGATTAGTAGGCACAGTTGAGTGTTAAGTTTAAAAGCAGCACCGTTTTCTCTACTCTACTAGTTTAAAAGCAATTCCAGCTATGCCTATGTTGTATCTACTATGCCTGCATTGTGCATACTGTACCTGTATTATGCCAACTTTGACTTTACTATGCCTGTTTTGTACCACCCGTATAATACTGCTAATAAGCAGCAGCCACTTAGAACTACATTAAATAAGAAACTCAATGGCCTGTGCAATTAAGCGTACCTTCGCTTTGAAGAAATAAACAAAGCGCCCTGTTGGCTAAGTAATCTCTGATGCCAAATTACTCTGTGCTATGCTGATGAAACTACAAAAGCAGAAAGAGCAGCATTTCGAAGATTAACTTACCTATTCTATTCAAAATTTTAAATTGTGGTTGCACCCGGCCAGTCAATCACCAAAACAAAAGATTTTTAAAAGTATTTGGTATCTGTCCAGAATTTTTTAGATGGAAAAAGTTAAGCTAAAATAAAAAAAGTTTTGAACTGCCTTTTTGAAGAGTGATACAGAAATTTTGGAACTGATAATATCAATCAGTCATTTTAGACAACTTTCAATCAATAGTCCCCAAGCTAGTATCCCAAGAAGACTTGTTGATTGTAACAAAGAAGAATACAAGACCTACCTCCATTGCGTAGTGGTTAGAGTATACAATACGTTAACGTTTTGGTTAAGAGTTTAAGCGTTAGCCTACAAAGCATGTTTTTACTGTATCATATTACAGACGTCATCAGAATCTTAGCAAGAGATTCTTAGGATGGAAAAAACCGGAAATTTGCCTATATTGATCTTATCAAAATCGAATTTCGAAATTCCTCCCATTTTATGTCGTAGACAAGTACGTTATGGGGCCTAGCAGTCTACCCACACAGTGATGTTATTTGACATCATGATACCTAGGGTAGTTTCAAAAAGTTTCACTCCTCAAAATTTTCTCCGAATTTAAGAGTGTTTTTCAAAACGAAAATTTTGAACTGTTAAACTTGAATTCTGTCAGCCGGGGCGCTTTTGTTGATCACTTCGACTGTTAAGTAAGTTGATCAATTGCTGTTGATTTATACTATCTATATTATAAAGCGCAGTTCTATTTATGTGTGTGAGTTTTAACTTCTCGAAACAACTGGACAAACAAACAGGAAACTTGGCGCAATTAATTACCATTCTGAGGTGAGTATAGTAAGGGGGTTGGTGTAGTCATGATGACTTGACAATTACAAAATATTTTTTGCACTTTTTGACAAAGGAAAGCGAGTTTTTGCTTAAACTAAAGTTCCTATCCGACTTACCAACTGCAAGAAACTTCACGTTTTTAGGAAGTCAGATAATCTCTTAACTGATAATTAATTGTAACATTTGTTTTCTTTTCTCAAAAAATATTTACCGTAGGAAGGCGGTTGCAAGGTTTTTCGGGAGATGTCGCGGAGGTGCTATCTATAAAAAATTCTGATATGATATGAGCTGAATGGACAATGCAACAAGAGATTCTTGCTTAAGCATTCTAAGCTTGCTTGTTTTCTTTTTTTCTTAAACGCTTCAAACTAGCTCTACGATGTCATAATGCTGTTTAATACCACCGAAGTAAATACAGTAGCAGGCTGCAGCAGCGCTTAAATTTGTTATGCACTTTCATTTTAAAAGCAAATAATTAATAAGCTGCTTGTTGAAGAAGAATGATACATACAGTATTGACATGCCCCTAAACAGAAAACCTGCTTTCTTTAGTGATACAATATTTTGTAGAGTTGTGACGCAGTCCTGACCTATTCTAACCTTAAATACAATGTTACTGCTACTAGGCAAAGTAGTTTTCTTTTGTGATCGAGACCAGTTTAATATTTTGTTTCTTATTGTTTTGCAGACGCAGTAAATAGTCTTTTAAAGCCATATAAAGGTTGTATTAAACTAACATGCGTAGTTAATAACAACGAGACCGAAGTATAAAAAAAGTAGACCGGAGTCGAAAATCCTCCCGCATATTAAATGCAAATTTTCTGTAACTTTTGTTTGTAGCAAATGTAACATTTTAATTTATTTTGTAACAAGTTGTTACTCTATTCTTTTCCAAAAATGATATCGCTTAAACCAAAATTCTGTTCTTTGGAATTTCTGGTTCATACTGCCTCTGACCAGTAGAAAATGTTGTATTAAGATACAATGCATGTACTACTACCTAAATCCAACCTTGCTTCTTTGAGAAGCCTGGAAACTGATGATACGAATTTGTTGTAAGGGGAGTGCCCGGGGTAACTGAAACCCTCTGGAAGTCCAACAGCCATTTCGACCCAACCCAAACGGGGTCGGGGACCGCACCACCACGTTGAGGCGGCTGTTCATTGGTGCAATTGAACTCTTTGTTGCTCCTGGGAGGTGCTTCAGGATCTAGATTCTTGACCACCAACCAATTCTTCTATCTATCCCTCTCTCTCCGGTCTTTCGCCCCAACAAGCGTCCCCCTTCCTTCAACCTTCAGAAAGCTCGCTGGGATGACTTTGCCTCCTACTTTGACTCTCACTGTCCTTCTGCGGAAGAATATTCGTCTCTTTCTCTTTCCTCTACTGCTGCTCTCTTTACCTCTCTGGCACTGAATGCGGCCAAATCTTCCATTCCTTTCGGCCGCAACAAACGCCCTCCTAAAGCCTGGTGGTCTGCTGAGGTGGAAGGTGCGGTTAGTGAAAGACGCAAGGCTTTCACTGCCGCTCACAGAAGCGATGAAGATCGCCAGACTTACATCTCCACGCGCCTCGTCAGTCA